>CM066170.1:23640000-23912500 GCA_033629205.1 Lithocarpus polystachyus | reverse complement strand
ATTAGCCAAAAAAAAAAATGCAGAGAGGTTAGAGGAAAGAAGAACGAAAGAGGTAGAGAGAGAGAGCAGACCTGTTACGTTTGAGAAAGGAGAAGAACTCTCAACCTACAAAGTAATGGTCTTTCCTGTCAAGGTCTTAACAAAAATCTGCATTCCACCACAAAGGCGCGGCACCAAATGAAGGACATTTGAGAAAGGAGAAAAAGTAGAAGAAGAAAGAAGTAAGATGACTAACGGATCCTAATGGGGTTAGGGATTAAAATGTCTTCAGGGACAAAATTGTCTTTTTAGGATGAAATTGGTAGGTTTTAAATTGTTTCGGATTTAGTTGGATATTATCACAAACCTCAGGTGTGGTTTGTGAAATTTATCCTTATAATTATAACGTGACATGGGATTGATAAATCCACGTCGAATATTTCCTTTTTTTATTTTTATTTTTTAAAGGAAGTTAAAATTATGCAAGGTGGATCATCTAAACACACACACACACACACACACACACAAACTTAAAAATTAGACAGTGTTTGATATGTCAGTCACACACACTGCCTATTGGCAGTGACAACTCTAGATATTTTTTTTTAAGGTGGTCAAAAAGAGGAATTATACAAAATTTAATAAAAAAATTTTTTGAATATTTCGACATCACAAAAAAAAAAATACGCAAATACATGAAATTTTATCATTTTTTTCTACAAACAAAATGAAGGACATTTGAGAAAGGAGAAAAAGAAGAAGAAGAAAGAAGTAAGATGACTAACGGATCCTAATGGGGTTAGGGATTAAAATGACTTCAGGGACAAAATTGTCTTTTTAGGATGAAATTGGTAGGTTTTAAATTGTTTCGGACTTAGTTGGATATTATCACAAACCTCAGGGGTGGTTTGTGAAATTTATCCTTATAATTATAACGTGACATGGGATTGACAAATCCACGTCGAATATTTCCTTTTTTTTATTTTTATTTTTAAAAGGAAGTTAAAATTATGCAAGGTGGATCATCTAAACACACACACACACACACACACACACACACACACACACACACACACACACACACACACAAAAACTTAAAAATTAGACAGTGTTTGATATGTCAGTGGCACACACTGCCTATTAGTAGTGACAACTCTAGATATTTTTTTTTAAGGTGGTCAAAAAGAGGAATTATACAAAATTTAATAAAAAAATTTTTGAATATTTCGACATCACAAAAAAAAAAATACGCAAATACATGAAATTTTATCATTTTTTTCTACTAACAAAATGAAGGACATTTGAGAAAGGAGAAAAAGAAGAAGAAGAAAGAAGTAAGATGACTAACGGATCCTAATGGGGTTAGGGATTAAAATGTCTTCAGGGACAAAATTGTCTTTTTATGATGAAATTGGTAGGTTTTAAATTGTTTTGGACTTAGTTGGATATTATCACAAACTTCAGAAGTGGTTTATGAAATTTATCCTTATAATTATAACGTGACATGGGATTGATAAATCCACGTCGAATATTTCCTTTTTTATTTTTATTTTTAAAAGGAAGTTAAAATTATGCAAGGTGGATCATCTAAACACACACACACACACCAAAAAAAAAAAAAAAAAACTTAAAAATTAGACAGTGTTTGATATGTCAATCGCACACACTGCCTATTGGTAGTGACAAATCTAGATTTTTTTTTTTTAAAGTGGTCAAAAAGAGAAATTATACAAAATTTAATAAAAAAATTTTTTGAATATTTCGACATCACAAAAAAAAAAAAAAGAGATTTTATAATTTTTTTCTACTAATAAAATGAGAATGCAAAAAATAACTAATCTTAAGAGATATAGTGAGAACTAATAATGCTGATATGAAAATAATAACATAAGATTATGTATTATCTTAATATTATATCTTTCTAAAAAAATATATATTAATTTAAAAATAATTATGCATGTACCCTGCCCATTGGAATGCTTGATAAGTCGGTCACACCCAATTGTTTTTCTGACCAAAATATGTGGAAACCAATTAATTAATTTTGTTTCACACAATCACTTCAACCTTTCAAACCACGTCACAATTTTGTCTTTTCATATTTATTACACATCTGAATTCAAGGTTTATGTGGCATTCTACCGGCTTCTAACTACGTGAGATGAAAATGACTTATCCTTTGTTGTAGATATTGGTTCTTTTATCAACACAAATTTGTTTAGTCAACCAAAAAAGAAAAAAGAGAAAATGAAAATGACTTCTCTTTAATACAATGCCTCAAATCTTTTTATTAACACTAAATTAATGCTTGGTTATTTAATTAATAATTAAAACATGCGTGTCTCGCATTAGAGAGTAATATATAGATTAGTTTACAAAAGTCTCTTATCTTTTATTAGTGTCTTCCATCATCAGAAGGTTAGGATAATTAGTAAAAAAAAAATTCAATGGCTAAAAACACATTTACTTGAATTGATTTATTTCTTACCGAGGAGCGCAACTAAAAATTTTGAGATGTTTAGCAATGAACAATAATCAATCTTAAAGTATTTTATTTTTGGAGAATAATGTTAAAATCGTACAAATTTTCACAAAACTATTTCATACTTTATTAAAATGATAAATTATGATTAGAAATTGAATTTTACTAACATGTGCCATAAGGACATAGGTTAGTAAACTATTTTTAAAAAGTTTTTATAGAAAAATAAAAAAGCAACTAATTGATTTAACAATTTTTTCAGTTTTTCATAACAAACGTACCCTTAGAAATTTGAATACCATAGCATCATATTAAGAATAGCACAAATAAGTAAACTCTCCATATATGCTCATTCTTAATTCGTACTAGCCTCTGAGCACGTGCATAAGCGCGTGCTCAGAGGTTCTTCTATTTTTTGGGTAAAGATTAATAATTTGTATTTATTATAATTTGAAATTTCTATTTTTTTCAATCACAAAAAAAAAAAAAAAAAAATCTAAGGGTGTGATGAAGTTAAAAAAAAAAAATAGAATATGTGGCGTGAGTTTTGTATATTAGAGGAGTTTTAAAACTAACAAAAAAGTGATCCTATTTTGTAGGGAGTTAGTGAGTAGAAGTAGGAATTTAAATCAACGTAAAAGTAGGAGTTTATTAGAAGTAGGAAGGCATTTCAACGTAGAAGTAGGAATTTATTATTTTTGTCAATTTACTATTTTAATCCCATTTTTAAGTTTTAGGTAGGGGTATTTTTGACAGTAAAAAAAATAATAATTAACTTTCTTTTGCCAATTTATTATTTTACCCCATTTTTAAATTGTTATTTAATAAATTTAGGGGTATTTTTGACAGTAAAAAAAGCACTAACTAACTTTCTAAATCCTCTTATCCTTAATTCCTACGAAGTTACTTTTATTGTTCCAAACAAATATAGTCCATTGACATATGAATCCAAAACTTCAATTTTTCTTTTTCTTCTCACACCTATCTTTAGCAACCAAGATAAATATTTTAAAAATTAAAACAAATTGGATTCCATGATTACGACCACCATTAATGTTACTGCCCATTCATTATATAACATCAATTAATAATGCCATTAAAAAAAATACAACCCAGCAAAAAAAAAATTAATTAATGCAATGATTCAAAGAACTTTAGGCCCCATTTATAAAGAGAACAAAAAAAGGAAAAAGCCAGAAAACGAAATTTCGTTGTGCTTTCAAGTGAAATACTACAATTTAAAAATGTTATTATGATTTAGACTAGCAATCAGCACAAAGCCTAGTGATGCATTTTAACGAGTCGGTATAATGCTAAAGCTACAACTTTTGTTATAACTTATTTACATGACAAGTCATAAATGATAGAATAAAAAGATAAATCTATAAATTTATTATTCACAATTTACTACGTAAGTAAGTTGTGGCAAAAGTAATAATCATAGCATTTTCCATCAATCTCTAGTTGTATAATTAGCTCCTTTAAACATCCTCCATTAATATTGCCAAGTCATCAAATCCATATTCCTACGTGGCACGTGTGGGGCCAGGCGTGCGCGTCAGGGGGATATACGGCGCACACGCATGGAATAATTCCTTTTTTTTTTTTTTGATGGAAAGAATAATTCTTTTTGGATATTCTTATGTTTTTGAGAATTTTTTTGGATATTCGAATATACTTTTTCTTCCAACCCCGCCTGAGTTTTTTAAATTATTAAATATAGCCGACATTTTGAAATGACAATTATGGCCCTGATATATTGCAAGAACTAAGATTTTACCACAAGAATTGGGGTTAGAGAGTTTTGGTTAGTTTAACCAAAATGCCCTTTTATCCTCCACAAAAAGAAACTCGTGCCTAAATGATTTGTGAACCGTTGGATTTGAATAGGGATTTAGGGAAGGGTTTGGATTTGAAGTTAATTGGATGTTTAATTATTGAAAAGTTAGATTTGGCGGGGCCCCAATGGACTATCAAGATTCAAGATTATAATCCTATTAATTATGTCAAAGTGTCAAACCTAATCAATCACTTTGTTCTTCTTTGCAAATGACCTATGTCAATATGTGGCTTAGATCGCGTTCACAACATGCAATTTGAAAGGTTAATAGAGACATGCACATTCCCCCCTCACCCTTTGATAAGTATATTGACATATATAGCTATTGAAATGATATCTTATTTTTGATGTTTATAAAAATTTATGATAAGAGTAAAAAAGAAATTAAAAAGTTTAGAGTAATACTACAAAAACAAATTATTTTGCAACATTTTTATAAATTGTTGATGATTAAGCAATTTCCAAATAATTACTAGTAAGTAAAAATGTGATGTTGGTGGTGACCCAGATTAGAACTAGTAAGAATTTGTCACATCAATAGTTTGTAAAAATATTTTAAAATATTTTGTGAATGTAGCATTACTCAAAAGTTTATATCCCTAATTTATACCTTGAGATTATGACAAAAAAAATTTATGAACCTAAGGATGATTTAGATTACTAGATATATGACAATTAAGGTAAAACAATGTTAAAACTTATGGTAATTTGAATCCATATTGCATGTTAAATCATATAATTGAATTGACTTATTTATAGTCATGTTTTAGTTTTATAATTGAATTGACTTATTTATGGTCATTTTTTAGAAATGATTTATAACTATCTTGATTCTTGACTTTGAAGTATATCTCATCTATTTTCCTATCCAGGAATTTAGTAGATAGGAAAGGAATTGAATGATTACTATAGAATGCTCATTTTCTAGTAAGTTGTGCTTCCAAAAGTGAGTGAAACACTCATTCATTTAAACCCATTTTTTAGAGAGGAAATTAATGGATTGAAACTGATGTTTAAAAATATTTCACGTATTCCTTGTTTTAGAGTTGAGTGGAAATTCTATTAATAAAAAATATAAAAAATAAAAGAATTGAGTAGAAATAAATTGAATGATTATGAGGAAATGTCGGTATTCCTTCTATTTTCTTATAAGCACTGTTCTCAAAAATGGAAAACAGCCAAAACACTCATCCTTTTGATGGAAAAAATGTAAATATCAAATTCATCTTTATATTGAGAAAAGAAAAATAAAAGTTAAAAGGCATAATTGTAAAATTATATACATGTTTTCTTTTTATTCTTTGTTTTATAAAAATAAAAATATATATAATTTTACATTCTGTTTTTATATATTTTTTTCTATTCCATTTCATTCCAATTTTGTATGAAATTCAAGGAAATTGAGATATAATACTATTGGTTTTTATTCTTATTTTGAGAAAATACAAATAAAAAGTAAATTATATATGTAATCTCCTAAGCACATTACAGAAAATATACACCATATTCCGTTATAATCTATTCAATTATTTTATAAACTTTCAAACATAGGGCTAATAATTAAATCCATACATACATAGTCTATTTTAATAAGATGGAAGTAACAATCACCAGTATTAGTTTATTAAAATGAATCATCTTCTTCGCTATAGCTTTATAGACCCATTTCTGATAATGACCACTGTTTTGAAACCCGGACCGGACCGGGCGGTCCGACCGGGAAAACCGGGAACCGGAACAAATTTCAGTTTTTTAAGCTTCAAGAACCGGGCACTGCACTGATTTCCGTGAACCGCCCGAACCGGGGTTGGACCGCACAGTTCATGCCACCGGTTCTGCATGAACCGTGCGGTCCAACCCCGGTTCAAACAGTTACTTAATTCAGAAAAATTGAGAAATGCGGCTGGCAGGACTTGAACCCACGCCCGGTCAGAGGTTTTGCCAAAACTTAACCACTCAGCCAAGCAACAAGCTTGTGCTCAATAATAACAAAAAAAATACTTGAAGTAAACTTAATGCAATTTTTTTTTTTATTTATAAAAACAACTTAACACAATTCTATTCTACTTAATTAAATTATCCATCTCTTACAATGAATATTCAACTATTATAATTAAAATCCTTCAAAGATATTCAACTTTATTTCAAAAATTAATCATAAATTTTAATGTTTTCATGGTTATTATTTTATTTTATTAACTTTCTTATTTAATTATTAAATATATGCTTAAAAATCATTAAATTTCCCTCACATATGTAGATATATTAGTCAATTTTGCTAATTTTATAAATTTAATATTTATATTTAGGTTTTAATTAATTATTAAATTAATTATGACATCATCACGGTTCGACCCCGGTTCAACCTCGGTTGGACCTCAAAAACCTTGAACCTCTCCCTTTTACGGTTCAATAAACGGTCCGGGTTTGAAAACCTTGATAATGACAAGTCGGAATATGGGATTGAAAGGGATGTAGCATATTGTGAAATTGTTGGAAATTTCTTTTTAAAACATCCATCTTTAACAAAATATAGGTGATTAAAAATAAATGCAACATTTGCAACCCCATATTATCCAACTCAGTTGCTTTCAAGGCTTTTATTTTATTTGCTCAACAATTACAAGCCGAGGAGTGTTTTCCCATTTTAAGCGGATCATGGATTCCAACCCAAAGAAAATGAAAAGAGGTAGACCATGAATGGAAGCATGGATGTCTTTCACGGGGAGCATATATAATTGAATATGATCTATTTTTGTCTTTTGCTTTAAAGTCAACATTTCTTCATAAAATAATTTTAGACCTCATCAGCTCATCAATAATACAATCATGTTGGAACCAAAGAGTAGAGTAAGGGATGAGTTTGAAGTTTCTATATATTGATCCAATCAAAATATACAACAAGTTTGAGGTGAGGTTTCAGAGCTATAAACTTGTTGGGATTAGACATGAATTCCTAAATTTGTGAGATAAGAAAAACATGTGTGTTTGGATACCGCTTATTTTGCTGAAACTGAAAACTTATTGCTGAAAGTACTATAAATAAAAGTAAAAGTTAGTTAAAATAGTACAGTGTGACCTATGAATAGTACAAAAAAGTGCAATAGGGTCCATAAATAGTAACAAAAATAAGTTGAATAGTAAAATAATTTTAATTTTCCATTCAATCCAAACACACAAATAACACACACACAAGGAAATTACACAACATAAGAAATTATGTAGTTCGACAATTTTTCTATGTTTATAGAGTTATAATGATTTCACTATTTTGAGAAAAAATATACAAGATGTAGCATGATGATACACAAAATCTAAATTTTGTGATAGTGAAAATATTCCCAGTCATAGTAGTAACAGTTTTTCTCTATAATACAACACACCAACCATAATCCAAAATAACAGTATTTATATCTCACTTGGACTAAACACAAACTAGGTTCCACGTAACCCAACAGAACTTTGTGTGGAAGTTGGAGCTTGAGTTTTCCTAAAATTCCATCATTCCATGTTGAAAAATTATCATAGGTTAGTAGCTGTTGCACTCCTTGCATTTCCTTGGATGGGATGGTTATTGTAAACTCAAAGTTACATAAACGATATCAAAGAATGTTTTGGATTGATTAAGTGAATGAAATATTTGGATTCCAATCAATATTAGTGTAACATTTAAAAAAAGTTGCTGCTATATAACTCAAAATTATTTTGTTTTAATTTATCATTATATTAGGAATAGACTTATATTATCTCAATTCTAAATAAATTATTTATCTATATTCAAAATTTTGATTTTGTAAAGAAAAAAAAAATATATATATATATATATATATATTTAAAACTTATTTTTGGGATAAGCATTCACAGCAGTGAAGCTATATTGGTATTGTAAGGACACAAATATAGCTTGATAGAGACGAAGTGCTGAAGTTGTCTTGGATCCTGCTCGGCTTGATTCAAGAAGATTGTCTTAGTAATTAACTCGATGTCTCTCCTACTCCCTCCCCTTTTTCTTTCTTTCCCAGATCCTTTTCTTTTCTTCTTTTTAAATCCCCCCCTCTTCTCTATCTTCAACTCCCCTCTTATGCCAATCCTTCCCACGTGCCAGATAGACTGTTCCTCCTTGATACTTGTCCCATTAACTTCCCCCTAAAGCCTTTCCACGGTAGCTGTAAAGGACTAGGGCTACTGTTCAGATGTCTTTTCTCCATTAATGCGGCCATGATATTAGCTGCAGGATTATAAATGCGATGGCAGCAGCCTTTTACCTACTATCTGATCGTTGCCACCTGTCCCTTTTGTCCTACACAAGTTAGGGGATTCTCCAGGAATGCTTGGACCAATGTTGGAGCATTCACCTGGGTCATCTCTTTGGTGATCCGAGCAAACAAGCCTCCTCGGACCAGTCTTTTCCATCTACGTAACTTGTATTTCGAATAGGAGTTAGGCCAGGCATATTTCCCACGACCTGTTATCCTCGGACGTGAGATCTCCTCGGATAGGCCCACGGCTCATTACCCGGTATTGGGCCTAATTCCCCTACAGGTATTTTTTAGCTCCTCAAACACCAAAAAGCATGCTCCAACAGTGGAGCTAAATCTATTTTTTTTAGCTCCATTGCTACAGTGCACATCTATAGATAGATGTGCACTGTTCATGAGAGCTAAAAAAAATATTATTTTAATCCCGGCCCGATTAAAATAATAAAAACTCTCTCTCTCTCTCTCTCTCTCTCTCTCTCTCTCTCTCTCTCTCTCTCTCTCTCTCTCTCTCTCTCTCTCTCTCTCTCTCTCTCTCGCTTTGAAAGCTCTTATCTCATCTCTCAAAACTCTCTCAAGCAAACAGTGAGATCGGTGTCAAAATTCTCTCAAGCAAACGGTGAGATCGGTGTGCGTTGAGATCGATGTGTGGTTTCGACGTTTGGGTAGCTGGATTTGGGTTTGGTGAGTTTCAGCATTTGGGTTGCTGGATTTCAAGGGTCACGGTGGAGATGGTGGTGGTGGTGGGTTGTTTTACTGGTGGTGGGTCGTATCGGCGTGGGTTCAATTTGTGATTTGTGGCTGTGGGTTTGTTGGTAATGCTGTGTTGGTGGTGGTTATGCCGCTTTTTTTTTTTTTTTTTTTTTTTGTGATTGGTGATTTTGTTTGGTCTAGGTTGAGGAAAAAGATTGGAGATTTGGGTTGGTTGGTTGTTTTTTTTTTTTTTTTTTTTTCTGTGGACTGGTGGTGGTGATTGTGGCTGTGGTTATGGCTGTAGCTGATGGTAGAGGTGATTATGGTTGGTACTGTTGATGTTTTTTGGATGATGGGATATATTATTTTATTGTAGTGGTTATATTATTTTATTGTAATGTTTATATTATTTTATTATGCTGAAAGTTAAAATAGATCCACTGCTGCAGTATGTGTGTAGATAAAATAGATAAAGTAACTTTTGGTGGAGCTAAATAGCTAAATTTTTAGCTCTATTGCTGTGGATGCTCATATATATATATATATATATATTGGATTCATAAAAGTTAGCAATTGTAATTATTGAGATTCCTATTTTCAACACCTTCACATGTGTGAGAACTTGTTAGATGAGGATGCGAATACTGATTGTACTGATGTAACAAACGTTCAAAGAGGCTTAGGCCCTTCTCTTTTTTTTTTTTCTTTTTTTTTTTTTTTTTGAGAAGAAGGCTTGGACCTATTCGATGTTCCTAGTTAGACGTTACTTTCCTTCCAAAGCTAGCTCACTTGTATACGCAATTCTAAAGCCATATTTTTTTTTATAAATCAAAGGAAATCATTGACCATTTGTTACATACACTACTGATGTAACACTGCGGTGAGAATAAGGAGTTAATATACAAAATTTGTAGTTGTGGTTGGTGCTGTGGATGTTTTTTTGAAGGGTGAAATATATTATTTTATTGTAGTGGTTATATTATATTATTGTGATGTTTATATTATTTTATTATGTTGACAGTTAAAATAGATCCACAACTGCAGTATGTATGTAGGTAAAATAGATAAAATAACTTTTGGTGGAGCTAAATAACTAAATTTTTAATTCCACTGCTGTGAATGCTCTGCACATATATATATATATATATATATATTTATATTGGATTCATAAAAGTTAGCAATAGTAATTATAGAGATTCCTATTTTCAACACCTTTACATGTGTGAGAACTAATGCTGATTGTACTGATGTAACAAACGTTCAAAGAGACTTTGACCCCTCCTTATTTTTTTATTTTTTATTTTTTTTAAGAAGAAGGCTTGGACCTATTCGATGTTCCTAGTTAGACGTTACTTTCCTTCCAAAGCTAGCTCACTTGTATACGCTATTCTAAAGCCATATAAATCAAAGGAAATCATTGACCATTTGTTACATACACTACTGATGTAACACTGCGGTGAGAATAAGGAGTTAATATACAAAATTTTTCAGGATAGAGCATGTTGTGACTTTTGCTAATAAACTTGTCTAAAAAGTGTTAAAAACATTTACTAGATTTTCAAAGCCTGAAAGAAAAAAAAAAAGAAAAAGAAAATAGTTTAACAATTCTCTAAAATATTTTCTAATTGAGAAAAACAAATGAAATCTCATATGTATTTGAATATTTATTTTTATTCTTTAATTATCATACACATCACGAAAAACCTTTAGTAAGTAATAGGAAAATTCTTAAGTACAGAAAAATAGTTCTCTTTTCTCTTACATTAATAATAAAATTCATCATAAATTTAATAAGTAAACCTTACTATAAATGTAAAAAAGAAATTATCATTCTATATGCTCCAATAACACCTAAAAATTAGTCTAAATAATATAACTCAAATTATCCGGCTCACTTTAAATTACACTTTTTTATATTCGGGAAAAAAAAAAGGTACAATATTCTAAAAAAGGTACAATATTCTAGGAATGTCAGCGTTAAGACAGTCCCATACGCAACAATTTCATGGTGAAATTTAGGTATTATGTCAATTTAGGAATTATGCTAAATTTATCTGAAAATATCATTTGTCCTTTTCAAGGATGACCATTCTGACATATGAAAGGCTTTGTTTGGTTTTTTTTTTTTTTATCACTCATCACTCAATTTTCGTCACTCGTTACTCATTATTTATCACTCATTATTTAAAATACCTAAATTTTTCCAAACCCATCCAAACGCACTCGATATCACTCAGTTTTTTTGTTTCAAAAAAAAAAAAAAAAACAAACGTTCAAAGTCAAGAAATGCGGCCACAGTAACTCTTGTGTGGCTGAGATTGTTTCCAAAAAAAAAAAAAAAAAACCCCAAAGTCAAACATGGTGGCTGCATAGTGTAAAAATTTTGTGTTTAATTACAAAAATACCATTGAGTTATGAGTTATGAAACTAAAAACACATTTTATGGAAACAGAGTTATGAAAACAGAGTTATGGTGCTCCCAAACGAACTTTGAGCTATGGATTCCACCATTTTTGAGTTATGAGTTATGAAAACAGAGTTATGAGTTATGGAAACTAGAAATCCAAGGGGCCGTTTGGATTTCTAGTTTCCATAACTCATAACTTTGTTTCCATAACTCATAACTCAAAAATGGTGAGACTCATAGCTCAAAGTCCGTTTGGGAGCACCATAACTCTGTTTCCATCACTCAATTCTCTGATTTTTGAGTGATGAGTTATGGAAACTGAAAACACATTTTAGCTGTTTTCAGTTTCTATAACTCATAACTCAATGACATTTTTGTAATTAAACATACCCAAGGGACCCACCAGTCGCAACTTTTGACTCATTCTCCTTCTTTCTTTCTTTTTTTTTTTTTTTTTTTTTTTTCTGATTAGTTCTTCCTCTTTCGTCTTCTTCCTTCTTCTTTTTTTTTTCTTCCTTTCTTCTGATCAGCGTCTTCTTCCTTTTTTTTCTTTTTTCTTTTTTTTTTCTTCCTTTCTTCTGATCAGCGTCTTCTTCCTTTTTTTTTTTTTTTTTTTTTCTTCCTTTCTTTTGATCAGCTCGTCTTCTGGGTTTCAGCTTCTTTTTTTTTTTTTCTTTTCTTCTTCATCTTCCTTCTGGGTTTCCTTCTTTGGTATTTTTTTTTTCACTGGGTTCGGGTGATCTGTGCTTCTTCTTTCTTTTCTTTTCTTTTTTTTTTTTCCTTTCTTCTTTCCCGAGTGATCTGGGTACTGAAAAAAAAAACACTGTACCGAGTGATAGGTATGGGACCCACAAATAGTTGAAAAATATTGAGTGATGATAACTGAGTGATGGTGCCAAACGGGTGGGGTGTAAGGAGTTAGGGAATTTTGAGTAATAAGTGATGAGTGATGAGTGAGGAGTGATAGAAATTGAGTGAGGAGTGATGAGCTATGAAAAAAAAAACCAAATAGGCCCCAAACAACCCCTAAGTGTTTTTGTACATATATTTGCTATAGTTTGTTAAGCGATTGTTGATAAAGATGATGTTAGCAATCAGCATAATTAACTTCTTAGCATATAAATTGCCAAGATTAATGGCCTGTTTGGAAGTTTAGAGAGAGAGGAGAGTAAAGGAGAGTAGAGGGGAAGAGAGTAGAGGGAGAATAGTTATCCTCCACCTTATTTGGATGTTTTTAAAATTAGTAAGGGGAAATGGAATAATTAGCCCTTCCTCTTATTTGGATGTTTTAAAAATTAGGATGGAAAGGAGAGGAAATGATTTAAATAGACAAATTTATCCCTATTTGAAAATGGACTTGCAACATTGGTCTATGATTAATTTGTTAGATTAAATAATTATTTAATCAACATTCTCATTCTATCAAATATCACTAATAAAAGTATAACACTACTATTAACAATTATAAAATAAATTTTATTACCTCAAAAAAAATTATAACAAAAATAAAAATCCTTCATAAATTTCTACAGTTTCCTCGTATTTCTCACCAACCAAACAAAAAGCTAGCTCCAACTCAGTCTATCATATGACATCCAAAAAGTAAAACTAGAACTCAAAATTTTCTGAGCAACCAAACAAAGACCAAGAGGGAGAGAGATACCAGAATTTTATCAGCGAGGAGAGAGAGAGATCAGAGAGACTGGAATTGCTGTCACTGCTACACCAAGACTCGGTTCCACCGCCTCCATTCTCCAAGAAACCGCTAACCATCAGAGCCAAATCATGCTCGCTCTCTTGGCTCAGGCTTAACCCTCCTCCTCCGATCTGACCTCCACCTCCACCTCCACCTCCACCTCCACCTTTCATCGGCCACCAATCCCCTGTAAGCACGCACACTTTGAAATCCATGATCTCCACCTCCCAAAAAAACCCACGTCGTTTTTGTTCTCACCGCCCCAATCACCACGGCGAAGAAAAAGACGACGATGCTCCTTCCTCGCGACACGTGTCAACCATCCTCACCGATGAAATTATATATTCACTACAAATCCATTTTCTCTCTCCAAACCCTAAAACTCTCACAGAGCTCAGGAAAAAAGAAATGCAAAAAATATTCGGTTTTGGGTATTAGATCTCGGGAGTTTGGATCTATGCAATTAGAGACTTTGTGTAGTATTCGGTTTTGGGTTTCTCTTTTCTGTTTGGTTGCTAAGAAAATATGGATAAAAACCGTAAAGATACTAAATTTAGTAGAAATTGTGTTTGGTTTGTAAGAAAGCACGGGGAAGATTTGTCATTTGTAGTGTTAAACCATTTTGGATCAATTTTTTTTCATTCACTTTAAATTTTCTCAAGAAACAAACAAAAATTATTTATATAATCTGTTTGTAATTTTGTTAATTCAGAAAGGGTAAATTGGGGAATTCATTTAGTCAATAATTTATCTACTCTACTCTCCCTCCAAGCCTCTCCAATTTGGGGGAATTAAAAATGAGGGGTTAGAGGTAGTTGAAACCCCTCCAAACCCCTCCCTCTTCTTCCTTAAAAAACTTCCAAACAAGGTAATTGAATTACTCTCCCTCCTTTTACTGTACTCCCCCTCCTTTTTTTAACTTCCAAACAGGCCATAAACTCAACTTAGCCATTACATGAACATTTGTATTCAATCTATTCAAATTGAGATTTCAGAATTCCTTCACTCTCTTTCTTAACTCTAAAGTTTTTGTTTGCATCATTTTGGATATCTCTATTTGATTGATCCACCGGGGAGGGGGGGGGGGGTCAATTCATTTTAAATTAAATTGGCTAGCAATCAAGAAGATAGCTTACCCATTATTTTGATTTTTTTTTTCCAATATCATGTGGTTAAATTGTTTAAAATCTGAGTATATAAAAATATTAATTTGACCCCCTAAAGTTAAATATTATAATTTTACCCTCCCAAGCAAAATTTGCTAGAATCCACACCTTTTCAATTGCATCATAATGGAAAATCTAAAACATTTTCCATTAAAGAAGTTTATAACAACAACTCCAACCGTTGGCATACTTGTCAAAAACAACTTAGATAGAGTAGATTTTTTCACAACTTGTTAAGGTAACAAATTATAATTAATGTAAAAAGACTTTACATTAACTCATATGTGTACACTACTTTTATATCAATTATATGTCATTTCAATTGTCAGTCTGTCATAGCAAATTATAATAAGTGTAGCAAATTATAGTAAGTGTAAGATCATTTTTACATTAACTCATCATGTATAAAACTTTTATTATGTACTAATCATATGTTGTCTCAGTAATTGCAAAGATCATTTTTGTCACAAGACTTATTAAAACATAAATAAACAAAATTGTATTAACTTGTTTTCCTCTCCCAATATTTCTTCCTCCCAAAGTTAACTCGATAAAATTTTGCTTCTTTATGTTTCAATAAAGTTTTACTTTTCTATAAGTAAAACATTGTAAGAGTTGTATGTTGGCCTACGCACAATTCTTTTAAGGTTTTACTTTTCTATATACATTTGACGAACTCCGAATGGATCAAAAACATAATGAACAAGAAGGCGAATTTCCAAACAGCCACCTCACATCAAGATCATCCACCAAATACTAGACCATCTCGAAAAGGAAGGTCCTTGAGATGGATGAGAATTTAACCATCGAAGTTACTTCAATCGTTCCCATTGGGTTGAACTTCGATATTTCTGTAGAATATATTTGCCATTTAGGGTAAAACAAATGGAATCAGAAAGTGAACAACTAACAGAATATTCCCTTTTTACCCCATTTCAGAGGTAATTTCTTTCCTTTTCAAATCCATCCTTCTTGGAATTGGTTATGATCCTAGAAATTTTCATTTTACAAATATACTATTTTTCTTTTTTTCATGCTTCAAAATGCAATTATATCATAAAATGAAACCAACAAAAAGTGGAAAAAAATTTGGGGCCTAAAAAAGAAAATTTAAAGAATCTCAATTACGCACCATATAATCCTTCCCATGGTGCCATCGGGAGTAGTCATGGTAAAAGGATTCTAAATGTCTCCTAAAGCAACCTATGTTTATAATAAAATAATGGTGCAATTATTCTCCTTATTTTTTAATCTTCTTTTTCACCAAGGTGATTTTCTTTTACTCTTCCACCTCTTTTTTCTTTTTAATATTTCTATGTAATTATTTAATACTTTACAAAAACAATACTTTAGCCTCTCACAAAAGTAAATTCTTTGGTTGTGTTTAACATTGGCTTAAAAAATCAACTTTTTTTACTATTTAGTTTATTTTTACTACTATTTAGCTTTTTTTTTTTACTATTTATGAGTTTTATTATACTTTTTAGTATTATTTATAAGTCATATTGTACTATTTTAGCTACCTTTTAACTTTTTTTATAATATTTTTAATAAAAAAATTTCAATTTCAATTAAACAAACTGTTTCCAAACTAGCTTGCTACGATGATTTATTACTCATGAAAGGTTGAATAATTTTTTAACCTTTTTTTTTTACGCAATAAATAAAAATAGTTAATAGATACAAGTTCTATGTTCTAACTACAATGATTACATTTTCACCAAAAAAAAAAAACTACAATGATTACATAATACCTATTTTTTTAATGAGGAAAAAGAAAACCAAAACACTACAACAAGAATATACTAATGAGGGTTGTTTTTGTCATTTAGACAAATTCAATGGCAGTATCGTAATACAAAAAAGCAGTTTACACGGCAACCATCAAAAGCAAGAGAGTGGGCATTATAGTAATTTAGTAAAATATTGTTACTTACATAAGAATCCTCGACGTTTGCTACTTCTGCGTTCGAAACAAAGCCTTTATAAACGGAAGTGTGTTCTGTTCGTTAAAGCAAAACCAGAGCTATAACCAAAACCAAAGACATAGTGAGAGAGAGAGTGTGTTTTTTTTTTTTTTTTTTTTGTGTATTTTAGAGAGAGAAAGTGAAAGCAAGGAATCCCAGTTAGCTAAGCTAAAGCTAAACTCAAAGGTAAGTTTACAGAGTAATATAAATTTCTCATATTTGTTTTGGTATCTGGGCAAGTTTTGGTTTTTTAAATTTCTTTGACCATTTAGTTTTCTGTCAATTTTTCTTTGTTAATTTTATAGTATTGGTTTGGGTGTTGAGAAATGGGTTTTTTCTAGGAAAGATCCTTCAAGGAAGGAATTTGATAAAATGGTTTTTTTTTTTTTTTTTTTTCAAACATACAATTGACTTGGAATTTTTTTTTTTTTTTTGGGTGACTCTTTGATCGTTCCAATTTATTTTAGTTATAAAAAAGAAACTTCTTTTTGTTGGTGATAAGGAGGTTGATTTTGTCAAAGATTTAGCTTTGACAAGTTAAATTTAAAAATTGGGTAAATGTAAGGATCACTTTTGGTTTGAAAAATGGTGAGTTTTTCTCTGATTGTTCAGAGGTGTTTTTTTTTTTTTTTTGGTCTGTAAGAGTTTGGTTCGAAGTATGGATTTCTTTTCCTTTTCAATCTAGTTTGTGGTTTTGTATGTATGAAAGAACTAAAATTAAAGTAAAGTTGAGGATTCAACCTGAAAGATGGTTTTTAGCTTGTAGTTCAGAAGCACCTTTTGCCATTGGCTTTCCATCAGCTTATTGAACCATTAAGTTCAGAATCACACTTTCGGGAAAATGTTTGGGACTTACCTCCTAGCAAGTTAGGGAGCAGGTTTTAAAATATTGCTGGATAAAAAAAATGGTGCTTTTTAAAGAAAGTTTGAAAATTGTAAATTGAATAGGTCAGAACAAGTGAAATAGAAGTCAAATTAAACATGTTCCTAACTCATTGTATAGGAATTTGAAGTACTTATTGTCAATCTGTTTTTTATTGTATGATATATGACAGTAGTTGATTACCTCAGCTGAATTTTGTGATAGATTTGGTGCAGAAATAGGCAAATAGCTCTCAGTTTCTTCTTTAAATTCAGTCTCATGTCTCCTTTTTTTTATTTTCTTATTTTCAGATTGCGGATTGTGGAACCTATAATAGGAAGGTAAACTTCTTCTTCCTCTTTATCCCCTTCAGATTGAGAATAGATAAATGGGTTCATTGTCAGAACCAACACCTGAGAGCAACTATAGCAAGCCCCCTGGAATCAGATTCTTGGAGTACATCAAGGGAACCAAGCTTTCCTACAAAACCCACCAAGCAATTGTTTTGATTGTAACATTTTTAGCATATGCAAGTTACCATGCCACTAGAAAAACCACAAGCATTGTTAAGAGTACCCTTGATCCAGAATCATCAGATGTGGGATTGAAGTTCACCCCATGGAGGACATCTTACTCTGAGGAACCAACTAAACTTTCATGGAAAGCTGGGGATGGCTGGGCTCCATTTAATGGACCAGATGGGACAGCATTGCTTGGAGAACTTGACGTTGCTTTCCTTGGGGTTTATGCTCTGGGAATGTACTTCTCAGGTCAATTGGGTGATAGATTGGATTTAAGGATCTTCTTAACAGTGGGAATGGTGGGAACCGGTTTGTTTACTTCACTCTTTGGTGTTGGATATTTTGGAAACATTCATTCTTTTTGGTACTTTTTGGTAGTTCAAATGGTTGCTGGTTTGTTCCAATCAACTGGATGGCCTTCAGTGGTTGCAGTGGTTGGTAACTGGTTTGGGAAGAGCAAGAGAGGGCTAATTATGGGTATATGGAATGCTCACACTTCCATTGGAAACATCACAGGTTCTTTGATTGCGTCTGCTCTATTGAGCTATGGATGGGGTTGGTCCTTCGTTGTGCCCGGTCTCATGATTGTATTCATTGGTTTGGTGGTTTTTCTTATATTGCCTGTAAATCCTGAGTCTGTTGGAACTGATAAAGAATATGATGAATTGCATTCTCCTAAGAAAATTGGCGAGGGAGTAACAGAACCTTTGTTAAATTCAGAGACAGTGGTTAAGGAGAAAGCTGTGGGGTTCATAACAGCATGGAAAATTCCAGGAGTTGCTCCTTTTGCTCTTTGCCTTTTCTTTGCCAAATTGGTTGCTTATACATTTCTCTACTGGCTTCCATTCTACATTAGTGACACAGGTATATTAGCTTTTTTGCTTTTTTGTTCCTATGATTTGGTTAAATTTGCATACATTTTTACTTGCAACTATAAGATGGTTAAAAAGAGATGAGAAAGGATATTATGAGTTACTGGACTAAATGAGTCTTCTATGAATTAGCTTGAACACATGATTCTCATAGTTTTAAATCTCAACTATACTCAATAACTTCTTGACAGGTTATTGGACTAAATGAGTCTTCTATGAATTAGCTTAAACGCTTGTCTCTCCTAGTTTTGAATCTCAACCATAGTCAACAACTTCTTCACAAAAGTTGTTATTGGCATCCAAAGTAACGCCTTGATCAATTCTCATTTCTGTTTTTTTTCATTTTGCAGCTATTGATGGAAAGTATTTATCTAGCAGCACAGCTGGAAACTTGTCTACATTGTTTGATGTTGGTGGTGTGCTTGGAGGAATCCTAGCCGGTCACATTTCTGATCGCTTAGGTGCCAGAGCCATAACAGCTGCAAGTTTCATGTACTGTGCTATTCCTGCTCTCTTCTTCTATCGAAGCTACGGACATGTGTCCTTGACTGTAAATATCATTCTCATGTTCATCACCGGCATGTTTGTTAATGGGCCATATGCTCTTATAACAACAGCAGTTTCAGCTGACTTGGGAACCCACAGTTCACTAGAAGGGAACTCCCGGGCACTGGCAACTGTAACGGCAATTATAGATGGCACGGGCTCTGTAGGGGCTGCTATAGGGCCTTTAATAACAGGTTATATTTCCTCTACAAGCTGGAGTGCAGTTTTCACAATGTTGATGGCAGCAGCTCTAATTGCAGGGCTGCTTCTAACTAGACTAGTTGTGGCCGAGGTGGCTGCAAAGATAGAGGAATCAAGATTACAAGGGGGGTCTGCATCAAGATCTCCAGTACAAGCACATGAAGTGTGAGTTTTTGGAGGGCTTATGGTGCTACTACTTGTGTTGTACACGTGTGACTTATACATAAGTTCCAGTTCACAGCCTCTGGTGAGTCTGGTCACTATATTGAAATGAGGATCCGGTGTTATGGTTAAAGAAAGGAGAGGATATTTTTTAACCTTCTCCATCATTTGATTTGGTGGGGGGTCCAAAATGTGGAGAGTTGAGGCATCCATTGTACATTATTTGTATCTCTGTCAAATTAATCATATATATAGTATCATTTAGAAGGATGATTAATTACAATCTGTACCATTTTCTCTCAACTGGTTTGCCTTGTTTAGAGCTGCATCTTTTGAACAACTTGTGTTCAATAGTGCATGTGCTTGGCTTCATTACTTGGTTTCAGTCACTTGGGGAGTTATATTCATCTCAATTTTCAGGGAAGATGCTACAGTATAGAACAGGCTAATTGGCTTTGTTGCTTTAGTGAATTGAGCTCAAAAGTTGAATTGTAATCAAGAATGTGAATTTCAGTTGTTTGTCATCAAAATCCTTTGTATCCACTACAAACACAAATATTTTACAGATCCAGAGAGAGTAAAAAAGTTAACACCCTTTGTGCGTTTGGCTACAAATTAAAAAGTTAATTTATTTTATTATTTAGTTTATTTTTATTATTATTTATAAATTATATTGTATCTTTTGATACTATTTATGGTGTCATTGTACTATTTTAACTAATTTTTATTTTTTTTTATAAAATTTTCAACAAAAAATTTTCAATTTCAACCAGAGGTAAATTCTAAACACACTCAGTGTTGTGACCTGAGACATGAAAAGAAGTGCCTAAAATGATGTACTTCCTTTCACACTAGGCAAAGGTCTGAAAAGAATTCCCACCTCACTTATCAGTCTTAAAAAGGTGCAACAACTTTAGCCCCTGAAAGTAAAAAATGATCCACACATAAGGTTACATGCTTCATGATCAGGTGACCAAAGGAGGTTTGTGAGCCCAGCATTGGCACTAACTCGTGTAACATGTGCAAAGAACATAATCCTTTCTTGTTTTTTTCTCAATTAAAAAAATTCAATGCTTTGTAGTTTATACCTATTGAGGGAGGACAAAGAAAGTTGATGATGAACTGGAACCAAAGAATATAGTATATAGCACCACAAAATGGGCATTTGTTCCTTTTGCCCAAAAGATGTAGCAAAATGTCTCCGTTTTGAAACTCGATTTAAAAAAAAAAAATCAAATTTTAATGAAAAATTCAATTTAATAAAAATTAAGTAATGTGAGAAATTTTACATGGAACTCGTGTTTCGTGTATATATATATATATATATATATATATTTTAGTTTGATTTCACATAACTCGGATTTCATCTAATCGAGTTTAAAACAGAAGCATTTTGCTGAAAATTTTTGGCAAAAGAGGCAAATGCTCATTTTGACCCCCATAGATGACCACCTCTCCTGCATCCGCACAAACCCCCCCCCCCCCCCCCCCCCCAACAAAACAAGACTTTCTACTTTTGACCTACAGAACTGTCTGGAAAGAGGCACTCAATTACCTATCATGAATAATCCATGGTGCAAATTGTTTTGGTGAAAAGAATAAAAAAAAAGTAAAAAAAAAAATCTTCCTTATCCAAAAGAAAACACATGGTATTCTCTATTCAAATAGAATAGCTACTAGTTTTTCCATCATGGGTTTCTTAAGTGAAAATGTTACATTAGCCATTAGATAACTGCATTATAGGTGAGTTTGGATTAACCCCTTTTTTTTTTTTAATTTAAGCTTGTTAGTTTATTTGTTTATGTATAGTTTTAAAAGTCCCACTTTTTCTAATTGTACATGTATTTCCGTCAATTTTTAATAAATAAACAAACAGATCTTTAACAAAAAAGTTAAATCAATCTCACAAATAAATACTCCTATAAAATTAGACGTGCCATTAATGAATTAAACTAAGATAAGAAGAAGGAGATGAAGATTTTAGATTGTATCCTCGTCATCAGCTCTGACTAAATCACTGTTTTAATTAATGTAATAACTACAAAACTTTGGATTATAATATAATCTTTTAGACACATGACACCAAATGGAGGGAAGGATCCATTGATGTGAAGGAGTCAAGGTGGCCTAGCTTGAGACAAAAGGCCTAGCAGAGTTGTGTTCAATAAATAATTTAGAGATTCTAGAAGATAGCTCTTCAACCTTTACAGCAACACCTTCAAAAAGAGAAAATAGAATCTCTAAATTATTTCTTGAACACAAGTCTGCTAGGCCCTTTGTCTCAAGCCAAGCCACTTTGGCTCCTTCACATCAGTGGATCCCTCCCTCCATTTCTTCAATCAAGATTAATGTTGATGCTGTTGTGGGCCCTCGTTGTTCTTCCATTGCATTTGTCGCTAGAGACTGGAGAAGGGAGCTGGTTTTTGCTTGTTCTAAGAGAGTGAATATCATCTTCCCTCTTCAAGCAGAAGCTGAAGCTATTAAATGGGCTCTAACCTTGGCAGCTAACTTGGAGTTTGAGGCGATTATCATAGAATCAGACTCCCAAGTTTGTTCCAATCTTCTTTCTAAATTGGAGGCTGCCCCCCCTTAGAGAATCAAGTCCATTTGTGATGACTCTTGAATTCTCTTGGCATCTTATTCTAAGGTTTCTGTTTGTTGGGTGCCTAGGTTGTGCAATATGACTTCTCATTCTCTAGCAAAGTGGTCTTTAGCTTGTACTTTTTTTGGTTCTTTTGATGTTAGTAACAACCCCCTTTCTTTTGTTTTTGTTATTTAGGGGACTTGTTTGTCTGTGTAGTTTATTTTCTCTCTTAATAAAATTTCTGGTTCATCAAAAAAAAAAAAAAAAAAAAAAAAAAAAGCTGATTTCAAGAAATTAAATAAACCGAACTCTATAAAAATAAAACTCTTTGCTACGAGAACGAGTATGTCCGTTGTTCAGGTCTCTATTATTTTGTGTGGTGAAGGACTGTATAGTTTTCTGTGCTATTACCAATCCCAATTGATCTCTATCTAAAACTCACGCGGGCTTGCAGAACAAAGAACAATGTGTTGTCGGAAATTAAAGACCATTTTTTCTTTCTCTTTCTCCTCTAGCACATTTGATAATTTGTGTTTCCACGTGTGCTTAAGCTAATTGGATTAGCATTAGGCACATTTCCTCAACTGTCATTTATTTTTTTAGTTGACAAAGGAAGTAAAGGAATCCAATATTTTAAGTAGTAACATTATGAATGCATTTCAAATCAATTAAAATTTTGGAAATTTTGCTCTTAGGGAGTCTCATACGTAAGTTTGAAAGTGGATTAAGTTGGGTGTTTGAGAAAATTTATAATGAAAAATAGAAGGAAGAATGTCGCTAACACTTAAGAATTATGACGGGGGATCAGGCTAATCGAATTTTGAATTAGGTTACAACTTACAAATATTTAGGTTAGGTGAATGTTCTTGCTTATCCATGGTAGGCTAGTGTTGTTAGTATTGGTTTGTCATGCCTTTTACAGTTTAAAGGCAACAAAAAATTTTCATAACTATTGATGCAGCTTATTGTTATTAACAGATAATCAAAATGGTGTTACTAATTGGCTAATGTGAATGAAACATTACAATTACAATTATCACAACTAGATAAGATGAGAAATTGTGAAAAATTAACATTATTCACAAGGCAATTATGGAGATAGTGCAACAAATAGTGTAAAAATGATTAATTTATAAGTAATTAAAGTACCTTTAGAAAAGTCGATATCATTTTTTTTATCAACTACAAATTAGATACTTAAAACGAGTAGTAACCACTACATATAATGACCAATATAAGTATTAACCAATAAGATACCAATTGCATTGGAACCACAAATTAAAAGATTAGTTTTTGTTTAGTGACCTTATTAAATTACAACATCTCTAACTCTAATCACTAGGGTTAAAAAAAAAAGGTTTAACATCTTCATCTTGTGATTCCTTTAGTTATTGACTAATATATATTTCTCTTTCTCCATGAGATACATTAAAAAAAAAAAAAAAAAAAAAAAAAAAAAAAAAAAAAAAAAAACCTCCACGAGATCATCACACATTCACACTTATTATTATGGGGACCACTGGAATCCTTCTCTCTCTTGAAATAAATTCTAGCGAGATATTTTGCTCTTCTCTCTGTGGGTCATATAAGATTCCCAGTTCCCACGCGGAATCTCTCAACAGTCAACACCAATTATATAATATGCATTAATATATCTGAATTTAGGGATTAGCATTTTCATTCAATTAAATGTGCAATGTGATTGTTTGTGATCACGTTCACGCGTGCAGAGAGATAGCATTTCTTTGTTTTTTTTTTTTTTTAATATTCAACGTTTTCAAATATAGTTTACTGGTCCAATTCATACATATTTTTGCCAATTTTTGTTTGCATTAAGCCATTAACAAGGTAGCCGACATTATTGACAATTAAATTTAAAACCACATAGTTGATAGTAATATTTAATTTCAACTTCTACCCATAGAAAACACAGATTCATTCCCTTTAAAGTTTAAAATAGTTTTTAACCCAATTCACTGTTCTTTTTTCATTTTTGGAATTTAAGAAATCATTTTTTGTCTCGTCATGTGTGTGTAAGGTGGCTAAGTGAGCTGAGGTGGCAGAACACGTGGAATAGTTGTGATATGGATTGTGAAATGTTATAAAATGACATAAAATAGGTTGTAATGGTAACATTACTCATATAAACTTATGAACAATGCAATCATTTACTTTCTGATTTCAACGTAGATCAGACCCCACATCATTTTTTAAGGAGATGCTGCAAAAAAGAAAAAGAAAAAAGAAAAGGTGTTGCTGGTTATTTATTACATATTGGAATGTTTTGTTGAAATAATTGAATTGTTACTAGAAGAGGTGTTTATGGTACGATTTTGAGCTATTTTTAGCACCGCACTTTACGGTATAATTTAGCTAAAACCATAACTACACTGCACTTTATTTTTGCGGTTGCATGTGCAGTACGGTGTGGTTTAGAGTTTAGCTAAAACTATAACCATACTGTACCTCATTTTTGCGGTCATATGTACTATATGATGTATACGAAGTGGTTTAAATGGCTTGAAGTCGTTATATTTTTCAAATTTTGGATTTTTTCTATCTAGATCAAAACTAATTTTTCCCTTTGTTTTGGGCCAAGTTTTAAACTATTGAGCTAATTTTTCTTTATTTTGAGCTAGCTTTTTTAGTCAACAATTGCTAGGGTTATCAAACTTTTTTTTTTTTGAAAACTAGGATTATTAAACTATTAATAATATATTTAATACTAAAAATAAATAAATATATTAATATATAGAGATAGTGTGATGCAGTGCAATTTGTGCACTGTTACTTGCGGTGCGATACAATTATGTCATTTTACGGGTAGTTTCGGTGCAAATTTTGCGGTTATTACAGTTTGTATGGTTTGGTGAAGGCCTCTAGTTACTAGTGTGATTAATTTTGCCGTCCAAAATTTAGCTCCATGGACTTGGACATTGAAGTAGAATAGGGTATATTCCCATTGTGGATTCACTAGATTCGGTCCAGTTAACAGTGTGTTATATAAGCAAGCAGGAAATTTATTAGAACACCACAATCTCAGTTACAGGACCCCAAGCCCAAAGCCCAAAGGCTTAAGCCGTGAACAGAACTACACATTAGCCGCTAAAAAACAATAAACAGACCCCCCCAAAAGGCCTTGTTATACAGTGTAGACAAAGGAGTAACTCCAAGCTACTTAAGTTTTAGCTTCCCATGATCTGATGCTATGAACGATATACTTTCTTCAGATGGGATTAGTTCACCGTGAACAATTTTGTTTCTTTGAATCCAAATATGGTAAACAGTGGCATGGCAGCTTGCTAGCAATCCACCATTTTTTTTTTGTTTAAGGAAAACTTTTATTAAATTCAAAAATAGACCACTTACATAGGATGTATATGCAGTATACAAGAACAAGCATCAAGCATCCCAAACATAGTATCAAAGACATATAGAGGATGCATTCATCCGCTCAAATAAAGATTTGAGAAGAAGAAGCTTTTAAGTTCGTGCACTAATTTCTCCCATCTCTCAGATGTCCGAGCATTTCTCTTTGCACTATAGGCACCACATAAGACAATGGGCAATTGGGCTCCAAATTGTGTGACTTCTAATTCCACCCAGCCTTCGGTTCTAACTATTGAGGAGATCCTCCTCCGCTTCTAGCATAACCCACATAAACTGAACGACACAAAAATCGTGCTCCGTAACTCATAAGCACTGGGGAAGCAATCCTCTTCCTTCTCCCCCCCCCCCCCCCCCCCCCCCCCCCCCCCGCGTGCAGATTTGCACATACAACACCAAACAATAACAGGACATTGAAGAGATCACACAGGCTCCTTAAGTTATCAATGAAGAAGCAAAAGACATTATAGCATATGATTTATCAGAAGGATAGGTTCCTCAACAAAGCTAAATGGTTAAAAGGGCTTTCAGCTGTCATTACAGAACAGTTGAGACAAAGGCCTATGTTGAGTTTGGCTTAGCTAGAAATATATAAAGGCATAAAACATGCCAGTATATAGAAGTGATATATAAGAAATTCCATAAGTGGAGGTGAGTGACCCAACAAGCTCACACATAATCACTCACAATAAACTATACAATCGATGCAACAAAGAGCTTAAATGCAAATTTGATGAAATGCTCAATTGCCTTCTTTTGGAACACCCAAAATTAATAAGAAGACCTCACTCCAAAATTCATGGCCCTTAGTTTTCCATGCCTCAATAGGCTAAGTGCAAATGAAATGCCCATTGATACAGCCAGATATGTGCTTATCAAAATAATAACCATATATGCACAAAGGCAGATGATCAACATCCAAATCCATATTGCAAAAGAAACAACATAGACAGACCCATAGCCCCTATTCTAATTGTAAGGACATCAACCATGAAAATCTCACAAGAGTGTTTGTTGAATTGAGGAAAATAACATGAAACACCTATGTTTAAGCTTGATAATAGGCCATGTGTGCCTAGCCACAATTTTAGGTGACAAGGGAAGTGCACTATGAAGATCTTTGATGGGAGCACATCTAGGGTCGAATATGAGCTTTGACTCTATTATAGGCATCAGTACATAAACATTATCTAAGTTTGTACTTTCTAATTTCAAAAACGTCGAATACTCTCCTCCAATCCTCCTCCTTTCCTGTTAATGCTATAAGAAACGTGTGCTGTGGCACTAGTAGAGTATAAACTACTTCAAACTATAACTCAATGGTGCTCTTTCAACGATTCTACATGGTTGGATATTAGTGATCTAAGTTGAGATTGCCAAACATTGATTATTGAACACGGAACATTCAGACCGCAACCCCCCCCCCCCCCCCCCCCCCTTCTCTTTTTATATCTGGTAAGTCACATAGGCAACTAGTGAGTGTTGAACCCGCAACCTTGCCCTCCACCACTAGATTATCAACAATAAAAAACCCATTTGGGAAGTGAAAAAGAAATGGAATGAAATGGATCTTAATGGGAAGAAATATAATGGTTATAAGGGAATACACATTCCATTCTATCCCCTCCATAGCATTCCTCCCAAAAGTGGAAGAAACACCCATTCTTTTTAATGAAATGGAGGTGAAATATCAATATTTTCCCTAGTTTGAGAAAAGACATATAAAAGGTGAACAGTATATTGGAAAAATTATAAAGTTCTTTCATTTCCATTTATTCTTTTATAAAATACTAAATACACTCTAGAAAATACACAATATTCCTTCCATTTTCCATTCATTTATGATTTAACCATTCATTCTTTTCTAAACTCCCAAACATAGGGATTGTCTACATGGGTAATCGAAATGAAAAACAACTATTACAAGTAGACATACAAGGTCTCCCAAATACATAATGACATTGCTAGAACCAGCTCCTCAAACTTTTTTATTTATTCTTTTATTTATAGGTAAAAATAATACCATTGAAAAGAGACTATGTCGTGAAAATAAACACGAAGTAGCCTAAAGAATTACAATGGGATAATATCTACATATGAGTTGACTCTATGAAGGAGTGAATAGAGTTACTATCAGTAAGACCGGATACAAAAGACCACTCATAAAGAGAACTAATGAAGGATACATGTATTTGAGAAGACACGCACTCCACATCTTCAAAAATATGCCAATTTCGTTCCCTCCATACAGCCAACATTAAACATAAAGGGATAAGATTCTAGATATCCGAATTACGTCCACGACATCACCACCCACATAATAAATCAAGAACCTTCTCCGGTAAAACCCACTATACTCCAAACATCCCAAAAATAAAACTCCATAACTCAAAAGCCATGCTAAAGTGAATCAAGAGGTGATCCAGTCTCCCCACTACAACACCTACTCACCATTGAAAAGCCCATCTTGATGAGATTCTCATTCTCACAGGTGAGAATCTTTTTCCAAGCTGCTGTCCAGCTCCTCCCCCATTTAGTAAACTCCCTTAATCAACTAACTTCTACAAATTCTTTTCGTCATAGCGCGTTGTCCTACATCTACCATACACTTCTATGTCAGCAGTTTCAATGATTTCTTCAAGACAATAACTCATATTGCTTTCTCCCCCACATAGTTAGCCCATCAGAACCCCTCCATTCCTATATTTCATTAAGTAAATAAGAATTTTACTGAACTATACTACTTCATGTACACGAAAATGAATCTCAAAATTCAAGAATGGAGTAACAATTAGTAAAACCCCGCGCCTGAGACCAATCAAACAATAATCTAGCAAACAATTCTATCAAATTTGTCCCTGAAATTTCCAACTGAAATCCAAAACATTAAAAATCATATACACCTACTGTTCGGTCCGGTTCGGTCCAGTTCGGTCTATTTCCAATATTCTATTAAAAAAAAAAAAAAAAGAGTAAAAACACAATCTGTTTTCTCTTTTTGTTTGATAAGTGATTCCAAACCATTATTGATAATTCAAAAAACTGACTTTACACAATTTTCACAATCAATATCTGAATTCAATAAAAAAAAAAAAATCACTGTATTCCTTTAGAATTCAAAGTACAAGAGTTTATCTTGAAGACCTGGTTGGATTTGGCAAAACGGGGTCGGGTCGGGTCGGATCCTAGCCATCGTCGTCGTCGTAGTCGGCCTTGGTTTTGGGCTTTCGGTACTTCTCTTCGACGAGCTTGGCCTTGTAGAGTGCATCGTGGGCGAGCTTCCTGATGTTCGGAACGTCGTAGTTTTGAGCTATGTATATTCCACACACCGTCCCTACTATGAACGAAAAGCTACTCTTTATGATTCCCATCTTCCAAAATCAAGAAACAAAATTTGGGTTTTTTCGATTTTGATTATAAAAAAAAAAAAAAAATTTGGGACATTTGTTTTTGGAGCTCGAAGAAGAAAGAAGTATGAAAAACTCTGGAAACATGAGCTGTGAGCATAACGGGTGCTACAGTGTGGTGATCTTGACTTGTATATTATAGTATAGGGCTCATGGGCCGAGCTCATCTAGCTTTGTACACCAATGGCCCAGCCCAGATTAATGTTTTTTTTTTTTTCAATATCATTTTTAGATTTTTTTTCTTTTGAAAAGCAAGAGTTTTCGAAATCTTCAGATATCTCGAGTATTTGACTATTTTCTCGAATGTACTCTATTTTTTTTTATTAACTAAATAGGTAATTCATGAATAATTTTTTTTTCATATTTATTTTTTGTGAATGACACAAATTAACAACTATGTACATATTTTTATATTATAAAAAAATAATAAATTTTAGTTAGCTTAAATAATAAAATATTTTTCTAGCTGTAAATTGAAATTCTATCGTATTTTGTGAGAACTTATATATCTCTACTTTGTGGGTGCCTTATTATGAGCTTGAACTTGCTTTTATAAACTTTGAGGAACAAGTTTTTACTTTCTATACTTATTTTATGGACAATGAATTCATATATTGGCTTGCTTTTCAAAATTTGAATTAAAGTTATTTATTTGATAAAAAAAATTATATATTAGACTAATTTGAACCTATTGATATACTATATATATATTTTGAAAATATTAAATATTTTTAACGCACACATGGAGAGATGGGAGAAGGTCTTAAAAAAACTTATAATGGTGTATATCTAAAAAGGCCTTAATATACTATATATTTACAAATTGGCTGAAATACTATTTATATTATGTAAAATTTATGGTCTCTTTTAGAATTAGTATTTTGAATATTACAATAATATTGATGTGCCTCTTATGTTAACATGTGTTAGGACATTGCTACTAAAACCATTGTTTTGGACCCAAAAAAAAAGGGTACAATTTTGTTATTGTTGTAAACTTATGTTGTTTCTTTTAAAATTAGTATTTTGAATATTACAATAATATCGATGTGCCTCTTATGTTAACATGTCTTAGGACATTGCTAATAAAACCATTGTTTTGGACCCAAAAAAAAAGTACAATTTTGTTATTGTTGCAAACTTATGTTGTTTTTGGCTGTTTAATCCGTTAATGACAAATACATGATGGGAAGTTATATTATAACTATAGGTTTTGAAAATCGAGAAACAACTCATAACTTAAAAAGAGTATAAAATGCCTTCCTTAGCTATAATAAAAAAAAAAAAAAAAAATTCAACCTTCCTAGTCCTTAAAAACAATATACCCGTATACCCATTTCTCAAATAGTCATATGCATGCCCCCTCCATATTTGTCTTCCAAATAAAGTCATTATATTGAAAAGGACACTCACCTTTAGATTCCGAAAATTTAGAACTATTATTATTACAACCGTCCAAGTAAAAAAGAGAATATTGTTTTGTCCTTCACACGTACACTCTCTCAACCCATCCCACCTAAAAGCATTCAACAGGATACTTGACAAAAACAGCAAATTAATAGGTAGATGTAAATAAGATGACTGTAATTTAAGAGAACTCATGACGCAAGGAAAAGAAAACAATTTTTTACATTAACTTTATTACATAAATCATCAATTACATTTATTACCATATTTTGTGAAAACTTTTTTAGTAATAATATTAGTATTAATGTTAACATTTTCCTTGAAATATTACTGATTTTTTGATTCCAAACAAGATCAACAAGGCAGGGATCAAACAACAGCATTAGTGCATTACCTTAAAAAAATAAGTACAGTCAAGGAATATAATATATATATATATATATATATATATAGTATGATTCACACACTTACCAAAAGCAAAGCCTAAATTTTCTTACAAATAAATCTCCCCATTTTTATTTTAAGGTTAATTTAAGGCTGTCGTTTTCGCTTTTATACACGAGTACTACAAACTGATAGCAATAACTCTCTCTCTCTTCTCATAAAAAAAAAAAAAACTCTCTCTCTCTCTATCTCTCTCTCTTCGTTTACCCAAAAAAAAAAAAAAAAAGGAAGGAAAAAACTCTCTCTCTCTCGCACGAAAAAGCGATGCCGGTGAAAAGTGCAGAAACCCCCACCGACGAAAAAGCAATATGATCATAGATCGAATCAGGTCCGTTCATTTGCTTATTCATTCTCAAATTTTCGTTTAATTACTCCACAATTATATCAAAAAAATTTCAGAGATTCAGAGATAAAGTTTTTGACTTTTTCTATGCTCTTCAATTGATGGGGTTAATGATTTTAGCTGAATTCTTTCTGGGGTTTCTCAAAAGTTCATGTTTTTGCATTTGAAATTCGAAAAATTTAATTGGGTTTCGAGGTTTATGTATCGGTGATTTGAATTTATAATTGTTTTATTGCACATTTAATTTATTCTAGCTGGAAAAGAAAAATGAAAGAAATGTAAAAGTTTTGATCTTTATGTGTCTGGGTTTCTGGGTATTGAAGAAATGAGAAATTCATAGCCTTTTAGACAGTTTTTTTATTTGGATGAAGTATCACCTGGTTACTTGGTTATTTGTTTTCAATTAATATTTTTTTTGTTTGTTTTGGATTTGGGGACAGGTTTTGGGATTTGATCTTGGAGTGTTTGGTATGGTAGTGAATTTTTGGTGCGTTTTCAATCTAACTTAAAGTGCGTGCCTGACTGGTTTACTTCACTGCCAAATTGTGATTATAAAATGGGGAGAGTTATGCTAATGCCATTCTGATGAAAATTTTGGAGTTGGGTTGTGGTGAAAAGGCTGAATATTGAGTTACTTGTAATGGGTGTGCGCTACATAGCCGCGTCAGCGGCGTCTACGGTGCTAAGCTTTGTCTTTCTTCAATTCTGGACTGAGTTGTCTTTAGATAATCTTAAATCGGATGGACTAATAGCTGAGAATTATATTCATTCGGAGAATGCAAGCCGTGTCATCGAGCTGCTCTCGGGTTCTTATGCTACCATTGGACTGCTGACAAATTTTGTGCTCAATGTATTTGTTTTACTAGTTCTATGTCTAAAGGTAAGTTTGCTATCTTGCTGAGGGACTTTTAAGCAATTATGTCTTAGTGTTGGTCAATGAACTATTTGCATAGTGGACTGTATGCTGAGTTAGGCAATGTATAGATTGCATTTACTGTTGCTACCACAGGACATGTTATTTATATAAAGCAGGTAGATTTTTTTGTGAATATGAATTTTATTTTGCAATGCCACAGTGATTGAGCAACGAGAATGATGCTAAGACATTAAGATACAACATAAATGGCTGCAGTAGGTATAATAGTCTGTAAAATCACTGAGTTATGTCCGTCTTTTCTGTAAAGCAGGCCAATTTGTATTTACACTGCATGTATTGGTTTAGATGAAAAACCTTCTCTAGGTTTCAGGGAAATTTATAGATTTTTTTTCTTTGGCGGAGATTATTGTGAGCTGCTCTGGCAAAGATAATTGAGTTTGATAAATTGTATAAAACAATAATGCCGTCAGCTTATCCGCTGCTAGCTGGATTATGCAATGGTTAACCACTAATTGGTGTTGGCTCTGCCAGTACTTATAAATGGCATTGGAAAAAAAAAAAGCATATTGATATTATGAATGTTTTCTCTATTTTGTTGTTAGAACTGATTCTTTTAGAGTATCAAAGTCATAGATAGATTGAATACTTGTCTTCTGGATTGTTCGCTTGTGTAGAGATTCAAATTCTTACATTCTTTTTCACGTGTATCATTTATCTCCCTTAATTTCATGCTATTTTTCATCACAGAAGTGGGTGAGGGGTCTTTAATGGTTCTTATATTAGATAACCTAGGACTTATGGTTTGTCAATGGTGAATGGTTTTAGACTGAGGTTCAAGCTAGTAAACAACTGGTTGCTGTAATGAAGAAAGAGGCTTCTGGAATATATTAGTTAAAAAAACTTTACACTATATTCTCACTAACCTTGGAACAAGGGTCAGTATAGTTATACAAGCACTCCTGACATACAAGCATCTAAGCACTCATGCTGAAATGTATTAGGTTCCAGCTTAGAGCTAGTTATATGATCTACAAAATTTTTGAAATTGGATTACAACTATGCTTTCCATTTCAGAAAGTTAAACACTAAATTCATCCATATGATTCAGACTATTTGTTATCAAAACATTGTATGGAACTTCAATTTAAGAATAGGACCTCCTACAATGATCGAGTTCCATAGCTATACGGGTAAGATTGAGAATCTTTTTGAAATTTTATATGATTAATTATCAAGTCAACTCAATGAAAATAAGTTGATGATTGAGTGGAATTATTTATTTATTTGTAAGATGTATGGGCTATTCTTTTGAGTTGACTAAATAGTGGCATATTAGCAACAAATTTAACATTGGACATGATACCTATAAAATGATGTTTACGAACACATCATCAAAGTAATGATGAATTTATGACCAATAACTCTGTCTTTGTAATTATGGTTTATACTTTTCACTTGCAGACCATATTCTTTGTGGAGATGTATCCTCCTGAGACTCGGAAATTGTTGGAACGTCTTGTCAATTATGTTATTTATAAGGTAAATTTTTTTTATTTGAAATTTAAAAAAAAAACATATTCTGATCATTCCTACTAGTAGCATGTACGTATTTAAATATGTGAGATATCACTTTTTCTGGAACTTGTTTTTGGGATCCAAATTTCCCCGTGAATCTTTATAGGATTATGTATGGGGATATATGTGGTGGAGCCTATCTGAAGATTTGTGTAAAATATCACACCATAATACATAAAAAATTTATTACAGCGGAAGTGTTAAAAAAAGTCACGTCATGACATTGAAGTTTATATGTAATTCTTAGTTTTTTTTCTTCTTGCTTTTCTTTGAGTATTTAATATGTTTTAATTTTAATGAGAATCTACTCTAATGTTGTAGTATGTGTGCATGTTTTAATTAATTAATTATTTCTACATCTGGTAGTGGTGTTAGGCCTGAAAGGGTTTGATCCTGTTGGCTATCTTGGGTAGTGACTGTGGCAACTTTTGGTTTGGTTGGGCTTTGACGAAGGGAGTTTTGATGGTATAGTGGCTGTTTGGCGGAGATGGGTGGTAATGCATCTAGCTACATTTGGCTCTAGTGACAGCATAGATGGCTTCATAATTGACTAAAGTGGTTGTAGCATGAACCAAATGCACATCAACTCCAAAATAATTGATAAAATCAATTTCCACCCTACCACTTAGTTGTTGTTGTCTTCATCACCAGCAAGTCCATGTCACTACCTTCAGCCATGGTAAAAAAAAAGAGAATAATAAAGGGAAAAAAGGGACAGAAATGATAACAACGTGATGCATTTCCTCACTAGATGCAAGGGAGCTCTTCTCATTTTGTGAAACCCTGAGGCAAATTGATGCGTTTACTCATAATACCTATAATTGAAGAGGAATAGCTTTTCTGATTGATGAGATTAAAAAGGGGCTGTAAGCTGAGGAAGGTAGGCCTGATCTGTTTGCTTTTGGATTTAGGGTTTGGGTTTAAAAGACCTTTGTAAATTACTTATCAAAAAAGTTCGAGAGACTATTGTAGTTGGATATGTGATCTGTTGGGTGTTCCTTCAAGCCATGATGCTAAGTTATCGTTTCATGCATTTTCTGAATTTTACTTTCCATGCAGTAGTGGTTTTTTTATAAGTAAAAAGATTTCTTGAAAAGTACAATACTCTCCATATAGTATTAATTTCCAGAATGGTGTAGTTAATTGATCTATATGGATAATAAAGTACTTATGGAGAGAAGTATGACTTCATGCACTGATATTTAATGTTTAGCAATGCAATATATCATGTGTTGGGACCTAGGTCAAGTTAAAAGGCTACTTAACATATTTATATATGTATGTATAAATGTATATACCTATGTATTGAGTCCTTGATATTATCTTGATTGATTTGCTATATTTATTTATGGCAATGTCCTTTGTGCCATCAATTCTCCAGGAGGATGGGGTGGTGGTTAAGGTCATGAGTTCAAGTCCCATGAGTTAGATGTGTTTCTCACCAATTTAATTGTTTTTTTCCCCCTGATGTCTATGGTTCAGTAATTGTGTGATGTCTGTTGCTGAATATCAAACAGGGGACGTTTCTACCACTGGTTATTCCACCAACAATATTTCATGCAGGCTTGTGGTCAGTCTGGTTGACTGTTCTATGTTCTTTAAAGGTAATATTTTATGATGGTTATACTGATTTTGGATTTAAGATGAAAGAGACTATTTAAATACATGGTGGTTTATCTGGTTGACTGTTCTTCTGGTTATTATCCAGATGTTTCAAGCTTTGGCTAGAGATCGACTTGAACGTTTGAACGCATCTCCTTCTGCTACACCTTGGACATATTTTCGTGTATATTCAGTCTTATTGTTGGTCCTCTCTGTTGACTTTTTTTGGTATTGCTTAATTCCTCCTCTCTCTCTCTCTCTCTCTCTCTCTCTCTCTCACACGCGCGTGTGCGCGCTGAAATTGGTTGGATGGTAGTCTTTGTAGGGTGGGGTTTCTGAGGTTCGACAGCCCATGCCTCCCTTTCTCAAAATTTATCTATCCAAAAGCACACCCTTTTTTAATCTAGTTTCAATAAAATTTTCACCTTTTACTGATAAATGTGTTTTAGGAAATGCATTCTAGGAAATGAATTGTACATGTCTATTATTATTATCTTCATTACAGAATGTGTCAGAATTTGTTGGATATGTGTCAACTTTTTACAGAGACTATCTCAAAAGGCAACACAGTTTGGACTTTATAATTTGGAAGTTATTGTTATTTATACAACAAAGAAAGACTATGATTTTTGCTTTTTAAAAAAATAAAAAAAAAATTCTTTTTTGGTTGAGTGATGAAGCAAGCCCGTATTTTCTATTTTACATAGTTCTTTTGTATAAATTTTCCCTTATTACAGTTTTTAGTTGGCAGTTTTCCTTGTCATATTTTTTGGTCATTTCTTGTGTGCCTTTTTAGATGACTGTTTCGAAGGTTTTAAAAGTTTGAGATGTTAGATGGGAGTAATAAGTAGACAAGTACTTGGTTCCACATATACTTACAATTTCTTCAAGTTTCATTTATGCTATTTGTCAGATTCTGGTCTAGCACAACTTTTAAAAGGTTAAATGTTGGAAATTGGTAATTTTAGCTGTGGCTGGCTGTACACGTCTTAGTTTGCATCTAATAGTGACATCTGCAAGGAAATTTTATAAGGGATTTCTTAGAGGTTGCTAGCTAGGTGCAGACTCGTAGGCATTATAGTTTTCAATGAGTTTTCAAGAAAGTTCTAGATAGGTGTTTGACCAGCAGGCTACTTAATGTTGGGCCCTATGATGTCTCAGTTAGGAGTCATGTTGATTGCTGTAATCATGCTTTTTTAGTAAGTTTTCTCTGCAGGTCTATCTACGGGTCTTGATTTGTTACCATATACCTTTTATTTTATTTTAGTTTTGCTAAGATCTTACCATATGCCTTAGGTTTTGTTGTAGATGGTCTTTGTATATTAATAGGGTTTTGCGTTGCCAATATATAGGCCTTTGTTGTGAAACAAAATGGAGACCATGGATGAAGTACAGTTAATATTTATGAAGACCTTGTCTCTCATTCTTTCCCTCTTGCCTTTTCTATTCTCTCCTTCCCTTTATGTTGTCTTTTTCTTATATATATTTTCTTTGGTTGCTATCAGGATCAGGCTGTGTCTGGTAATATATAGAATGCTGGGTTCATCGATGTTTCTGTTGTTATTCTTTGAGCCTTTCAGCATTGCTTTTGAGACGCTGCAGGTATTGCTATTAGAATACGTCTTGGCAAGTTTTGGATTAGTTGGATCCTGTGATATATCAGAACTCAGGTTGACTGGGTTGTTTCATTCATGAAATATGCTTTGTAGGCCATTTTAGTTCACGGATTTCAGTTGCTTGATATATGGCTCCATTCAGCAGGGAACAGTGCCAATTGCCAAAGGTTCAAATTTTTAGATACATCAGCAGCAGGTAGTTCTTAAGAACTTTTATTAAAAAGTATAGGAAATTTATATGAACACTACATCTGGCATGTTTGTATTTTGTTGTTCTCGTTCATTTATATGGTTGTCTTACTAAACTAATGTTTTGATTGTAGTCATTTTGTTATTTTTCTTTTCATTCTTTTTCTATTCTTGGAACGCACCATCTGGATCATGAGGTTCAAAAATAGACTTAAACATATCATTTCTTGATATATATATATATATAAAATAAATTTTTCTTTTAGTTTTTTCTGTTTATGTGCTTCTTCCTCTTGTTCACTCCTATGTTGCACGGACACGGACACGGACACGGACACGACACGGACACGGACACGAGGATACGGCAATTTTTGAAAAATAAGGACACGACACGGCGGGGACACGGCGGTTAAATAATTAATTAAATTTTATATTTAGGTATATTTTTAAATATTTTTAGACATAAAATATGTTTATGTCTAGAATTTAAATTATGTAAAAACTAAAATTAAGTAAACACCCAAAGTAGTATAATAATACAAACCATAAAAAGATAACAAGTTCAATGACAAACTAAAAACACATTAAAAAAAAAAAAAAAAAAAAAAAAAAAAAAAAAAAAAACTAATGCGTTCAGAGTAAGTGATAATGCGTTCAGAGTAAGTGATTAACAGCAAAAAAAAAAAAAAAAAAAAAACTAAAACTGATGTTTAACGCGACATCTGAAAGAAAAAAAAAAAAAACATACAGAGAAGAGAAGAGCCTAGAGAAGACGGACCTGCCGAGAGAGAGAAAGATCGGAAGGGACAGGGGGCGTCGTCGTCTTGGAGCTCGCCGATCTAGCTCCGGTGAGGGACGGAGGGCAGCGGCAGCGGGCAGAGGTCAGATGGAGGGTGGGTCGCCGAGAGAGAGATCGGAAGGGACATAGCACGGCGTCGAGCCTCCGACGTCAATGGAGCTCGCCGATCTAGCTCCGGCGAGGGAAAGAGGGCAGTGGCAGCGGCAGAGGTCAGAGGGAGGGTGGGTTCACTGGGTTTCTCTTGAGAACTTGAGATTTTTTTTCTTTTCTTTTTCTTTTTTTCATTGCTGGCGCGTCGGACGCGTCGGGGCCGCGTCAGAGCCGCGTCGGAGCCGTGTCGGTGCCGCGTCGGCGCCGTGTCGGAGAATCGAAAAAAAAAAAAAAAGAGACACTCGCCGGACACCGGAATCCGGCGAGTCGTACCCGTTCCGGTGTCCGACACGTGTCCGACACCGACACGACGCCAAAAATGGCGTGTCCGTGCAACCTAGGTTCACTCTAAGCTTGTGTATGGTTATTTAATTTTAAAAATGCTCACGCATTTCATGTTTGATTGAAAAAACAGAAGCAAACAATGTAATAAGTGAAGATTATATTGAAAAACACATACCTAAATTAGTGGGTAATTATTATTATTTATTTATTTTTTTTTTTTGGGGGGGGGGGGGGATGGACTGATGAACCAAACAATATAAGTAGTGGGTAATATATATATATATATATATATATATTTAAAAAGCTTAAATTTGTGGTGATTGGTAAATGTGAATTTAACACTTTTTTAAGATTGAGGGGGTAATAATGGGAATTATTGATTTGTGCATCACCTCTTTATTAGACAGTGAGGTGTATAATGAGAATTATGCACATTAATGAGTGGAATATGTTGTGAATGGAAACACACAATCCTCTCACATGGAATATAGATAGCAATTTTTAAGATGACCTGTAGTGTATGTAATGTTTTCTGATTAAGGAATGTGACTGCAGGTTCATTGTGGGAATGGAAGGGCATTCTTATTCGGAATGTGGGGTTTTCCCTGGACATGGCAACATTGTTAATGGCACTTGGTCATTATGTGCATATTTGGTGGCTTCATGGCATGGCATTCCATCTCGTGGATGCAGTCCTTTTTCTAAATATACGTGTAAATATTTGTGTAAATATTTCATTCTACTCCCTAATTTGAATGTCAATTTTATTTGGTTATCTGACATTGAATGTCATGTTCAATCTATAATCAATTTAGAATTTCTGATCAGGCCTTGCTAGGTGCTATGTTCAAGCGTATAAAAGGATTCATCAAATTGAGAAAAGCTTTAGGTGCTCTTCATGCTGCTCTTCCTGACGCAACTACTGAAGAGCTACAAGCTTATGATGATGAATGTGCCATCTGTCGGGTATGATTTGGTCTTTTATTGTTTACCTTTTAGTTATTATTCATGCCTCAATGTTGAACTCGGCTAATTACAGGAACCTATGGCCAAGGCTAAAAGACTACACTGCAAACATCTTTTTCATCTTGCATGCTTGAGATCTTGGTATGATTCATGCTTTTTCTGATTTTACACCTCTTGGTTTTGTATATTCAAGCATGCGAGTCATGCTGAAACTTACTCATTAATGCCAGGTTGGATCAAGGTTTAAGTGAGACTTATTCATGTCCCACTTGTCGAAAGCCGCTTTTTATTGGCAGACCTGAAAATGAAGTTACCCCCCGTACTGGAGAGGTTTTGACTAATGAGCAGCTTGCCCGTCAAATAGGTGCTGGACTTGATCGGCAAAACAATTCTGAACATACCCTACCTACTGGAGTATTCCCCAATCAGACACAGAACCCTATAGAAGGTGGTCCTTGGAGGTTTGTTTCTTAACTTTACGTCATTGTAGTTTCTCTTGCCTGCCTTGAAATAAGAACCTTGCTACCTCTAACTGAAAAAGCATACAAATTGGCTTTGGAGTCCACTTAGATTATGGGAATCTTGTTCTCTTTTGTTTTGTCAGTAGTGCAGCCTTCTTCAAGTAATATATATGAATAATCGTTGGTGCAGTAAATTAACAAAAAAAATTTCTTTTTTTGGGAAATCTTTTCTCCTTTTGCTCCATAGGACTGCAGGACTGGAATCAAGTTGGTTAAATGCTTGGCCAAGCCAGGGTGTTGATGGGGCTGGACCCTCTACTGCAATCAGATCAGTTGGATTAGGGAGAGTTCAGATGGTGATGAGACATCTTGCATCTGTAGGAGAAACCTATGCACAGACAACCCTTGAAGATTCTGCTTGGAGCCTTTGGCCTATGAATCCCTCTCAGGCTGCCGCAACTGGTGGACCCATCCCTCATGCTGGTGGTGGCAGATACACCGGAGGCACTGGTGGTTTACATATGAGGACTGCCTCACGCCCTGCAAATGATAACATAGCGAACATTCTTGCCATGGCTGAGACAGTACGGGAGGTTTTGCCACACATGCCTGATGACATAATTTTGCAGGTATAATTTGGACACGCGCGCTCACACACACGCACACACACTATATCTCTATACTCCCTGAAGTTGTTTGTCTGAGTCAGTCATATCACCTGAGGTATAATATATACATGTATATATAAAAATGTATAATTTGTGAGGTATAGTATGACTATTTAAGTTATATAATTTTCTTTAAAAATTGTTCATGTAGATTGGATTTTTTGTTGTTGTTGTTGTTGTTGTTGTTGTTGTTGTTGTATTGAAGTCCCTACATTCTTTCCCTTTTCTTTCTTTGTTATATATTTGCTTTCCAAAATTTGTCTAATCTGTTTGAGATCCAATGTACCAAATTTTGCAGGACTTGCAGCGAACAAATTCTGTCTCTGTTACCGTTAATAATCTTCTTCAAATGTGAGTATGTAATATGTTTTCTTTTGTTGTAACATACTCTGAGTTCTCAAATGAGGGTCCTGGTCAGTCATACACCTCTTAAGGCTTTGTTGGCACGCACGACTTGTGGTTGCCAAATTGCCTGATTTTTTTTTTTTTTTTTTGAATTTCTCTTTTCCTCCCTTTTTAATAGTATACATAAGCTTCTTTCTCTGTATATAAAGGCAACTCACTTAAAAAGTTTTATTTGTGTAGGAAGAAAAAAGGTGCAAATATAGTTCTTTTTTTCTCCTCTCAGAAAAATTAAATTGCTATACACAACAAATATGTGGATGGTCCTGCATTGTGTTGCCTTGTTCTTCTCAGAAGTTGCCACTTTTACCAAATTTTCTACTGTGATTTAGTGGCTATATTCTTTCCTAGATGCCATAGTAAATTTCAAAGTAAAATATTTTGCTGCTTTGATCGATTAGGCATTAGTAAAGGGAAGATAACTCATAAAATGGAGAGCTTGTCACCATTTTTAGGCTGGTTTTTCACCTTATGAAATAAATTTCCATCTAAGCCATGTTGGAAACTGAACTATTTGAGATTTTGCATCATGGACCTATTCTAGATGAGTAATGCTACAGAGAGCATTTTTCACGACCTCTTAAGTGACATTTTGTGATTGGAGCACCACCACTTTCCCAATGGCTCACCTCTTACTCTACTTTTATTATGTACCAATAATGACAGGCCACATTAGTAACTGTGATGAAAAAAAAGGGAAAATTTGTGTATAAATTAAATTGATTCTAGATTGGTTGATCAAACTTGCATTCAGGATGTGTTGAAATTGGGTGATGAATTTGCTGTTTGGGCTAGATATTTGCTCCCTAGGCACATATGCTCGTACTCCACAAGAATATTTTCCAAAAATTGTAATTGTTTTGTGTGTATAGAGTTCACTGTGTATATGTATTATGTCCGCAGGCATGTTTGGGCCAATGATATTGAATTTCTGTTTATATTTGTTTCAGTGTCGGCCTAGTTGATAAAGGGTCTGTTAGACGTTGCTATAAGTAGAGCTTTAGCTGTAGCTGTTGAGCTTTTAGGACTATATCATGTTTATAACAACTAACAAGAGAAGAGAGATCTATGAGAAAGGAGAGAGCTACCTCTCATTGTATAACTCATTTGTCCAATGAACCTCTAGTGGAAAAAAAAAATAATAATAATAAAGAAAAGGATTTATGGGTTATTAGAAAAAAAAAATAAAAACTGATGTAATGGGAGGGAATTTTAAAGGAATCAAAATTGAATCTTTCTATTTTCTTAAAATATAGGTGGTGTTTGGTACTGTTGTTTAAACAACTGTTTTCAGTGTTTAAAAACTACAATACATATTTTCACAATACTTTTTAACTAACATGTATTTTTACAACATTTAAACAACGATACTAAAAATTTCTTACCAAACGGGTATTCAAGCGCATGATTTCTGAACTTTTTTGGACTTTAAAGCATATAGCCTACAAGTATTAGGGAGATAATACACGGAGAAAATTCTAATTAACACTAAAATATAAGATAAAGCATGTTACTTAAGTCAAAAGCTTACTCTTGTGGGTTTGTAACCAAATTATTTATATTTCTTTTTCAAATTTTTATTTTTTATTTTTTATTTTCATGCGGAGACTTCTACTTACACATCTATATCTATATAAAATCTAAAAGTTGACTTGTAATATTTATTATTGCTATGTTTTTTCAGAGCCTCATCAGTGTAGCATTTTATTCCATCTAGTCTAGTTCAGTCACTTTGGTCCATTTTGTCCAATTTTCTTCACTTGGGTTCAATTCAGTCTACTTTAGTCAAATTTGGTTCGTTTCTCTTCATTTCGGTCCATTCTATTCGGTTCATTCAATCCACTTCAGTTTATTTTTGTCTAATTCTCTCCACTTCGGTGTATTTACTTAATAATGAAAAAATACATCTTTGGATTGAAATTAATTATTTTAAATCCAAATTTATTGGAAAAAAATATAGATCTCAAACTTAATAGACAATTTGATAGGTTAATGGATCAAAAAATAATAAATGTAGATAATTGAAGATATGATAATTATTGTTGTTGCCTATAATTTGAGTATAATCCGATAGATTTCGAATGTCTTTTGGAGATAGAATGTGTCAGTCAATAGATTACCATTTTCTCTCCTTTCCCTTTTCATGTTCTAACTTCTAACTTCCAATCACGCTATTTGATAAGGAATACGATAACACACTGTAGGCTGTGTTATTTTTTATTCAAAACTTTTACATATAAACATTATAATACAATTGGATTAATTATTCATATCAATGTAAGGTTCCAAACTGAATGTGCCAAAAAAATGCGAGTCCAACTATGAAGACAAGGGCACTGAGCAGACCAAGAATGCTGTGCTTTTAAGAAACACACGTACGTTGAGTATTTCAAGCTCAAAGTTCAAGGTCTTTGCCTTGCCGACCATATCAACAAACATTAATTCTTTAATCTCGGTACTACTTCATTCTTGTTCTAACTTCTAAGTGTGAAATTAGGGGTTGTGTCTTGTCTCAAACCAGAACTAGAAGTAACTTATACATATATGTCTGCATCCTTTTAACCTAACATGCTCAAAGTTACAAAATTCTCAATGTCCAAATTTAGTCAAAGCTCAACATGATTTTTCTCTTTTCTGACTTTTCTAACGGTTTCTCAAATCCCGATTAGTTAATGCTCCATTAAAATTATTTTTATTTTATATTTTCTTACTTCAAGTCTACAATTGCTGCAGACACGTGAATTAGAGTGAAACTATTTTTTTTAGAGAGTTTTAACCCATAGCGTTTGTTTTTTTATAATAGTTAGACCAAGACATCAAAGGCTTTACCAGTTGAACTAATTGGAACCCACAGAGTGAAACCATTTTCTTTTACAGTCAAGACTCAAGAGGCTTAGAGGCAAGAACTGTAAGTGCTCCTCCTCAATTTACCACTTGTGTCTTCGCTTGGTATATATAAATATAACACATACTTATACATGATAGGCCAAAACACGAATTGACCCTTTGTGATAAATTAATCAATTAATTTAGCCAAGTGAATTAATTAAGTTAATTAACATGCAAAGTGCGTGGTAGCACAAACAAATCACCAAATAACTAAAATATACAGCAGAAAATAAATTAACACGGTAATTTGTTTACGAATGGGGAAAACCTACATGGCAAAAACCTCATCGGGTGATTTTAAGGTCACCACTTTTGAAATTCCATTATTATCACAAGAAGCGGTTATAAGTAAAGGAATCCCAGTACCTTATACCAACTTACAGTTGAACCTTTATACTAATACACAATTGGACTTGTTCTGTAGTAACAATTTCTCCTTTTGATGCACGGCTCCCAAGTACGTGACTAACCAATTATGCGCGGATCTCAGTACACGACTTCAATCACTAACTAGAGAAGTATGTTGGTTGCAAAGTTCTTTAGTTCATCACACGATGAAGATCCAGAAGATGCTTGGTCACAAAACCCTATGGTGCACATACACAGCAACATCTTCACAAGAGAAGAACTAGGGCAAAACGTTGTCTCTGGTCACAATTTGCTTGAACAGACTTTGCTCAATGCTTATGCAACTTGTGAACACTTTGACGACCCTTAAAATAATCCTTTTATATGTCTAGGGTTAGAAGAGAGGAAGGCCCAATGATATATTCACGGATCCCAAGAAAACAAAACAGAGAATCTAATTTTCTTAAACCTCGACAGATAGGAGTTGTCGAGCAGGTGTCGAGCACACGGGTTAGAACAGTTTACTGAAGCTCGATAGATACAGCTGTCGAGCTTTAATGAATCTGCACTATTTAGCTTGTTTCTTGGACAGACTTGAATGGCTTTAACACTTGATCTTGAAACAGGTTTCTTGAAGTATCAAATACATCATAAATCTACCCAATTACAAGTAAAATGCGTTTTGTCAAAGGATTAGCCAATTACATAAAAGAATGACATATGTTCTTAACAAGTGAAACACATATGTCCTAACAATACATATATGCATTATACATATACATTATTTTCTTCCACTTTTTACAATAATGGCCTACCATTTAATACCAATGATAGGAAAGCAAGTATGTAGATAACATTTTTTATTGTGATTGAACTAATATCATTTTCACATGATTCCATAATAAACGTTACTTTTATTATGTATCAATTGTAAATCGTCAAGACAATAATTGTGAAAGTTTTGTATATCTATACTTTCTAACCATTTAATTTGTCACATTTTGGCTGGGCCCCCATGCATGGCAGGATGGTCCTAATTTTAAGCCATGATTTGGACCTAATTTGATTTGCTGTATATTGTCTGAGATCATAATTCATAACTATTACCTCAATTATAGCCAATCATTTTCTTATAAAAACATTATAAAAAAAAATTAACTGAGAAGAGAAAAAGTTGAAAAGTATAAAGGACACAGCTTGTGTGTCCAGTGCATTAGTGTACTAGATATGTTGGAATATAGAGATGTGTCCAAAACTAGACGTGTCTGCATTCTAATGTGTCTAGTACAACTGATGAATAGGATGCAAGGTTTTCCCAAGTTTAAAAACAAGTTTATGGACATAGTATTTTTCGTAGTTATTAACATGACATGTTGTGATTCACGCATAATAAAAGTGGTATACTGATGGACTCATATCAAATTAATGTTGATTCGATTATAACTTACAATCAACTCAACAAGTTGCGAAAAAATTGTTTCCTTAGCCTTGCTCAAAGAGTAACATATCACTTTTCTGGATATTGTTCTTGGATTAAACAACTCTTTTTTTAATATGTGATAAACTGGGGTTAAAGTTTCCGTAATACCAAGTACAAGGGGGAGCAATATTAAGGATTCATCTTTTTGAGCTTATTGTTTATCTCTTGCTCGGATCACAATGTCTAATGTGAAGAAAAAGTGTAAAGAACATGTGACAGTAAGAACTGTGGTATAAAAAACAATTCGAACTAAAAGTTATTTATTTATTTATTAAATTTATTAATCTATAGCTGGGGTCTTCTAGTAGAGGATTAAAAAAAGGGTATGGTAGAATTTTGTCGAGGTGAAAAGGTGCGAAAGAGCAACAAACACGGAGCCACAACCCACAAATCACAAGCATGAAGTAGCTCCAAGTAGAACGACAAATATTTGGAGATTTTCGAAGGAAACAAATTAACTGGGTTGGACTTGGACTCTCTAGCTTGCTCATCCTATTCCTACCTTTTGTTTTTCTTTGACTCCCATTCACTTTTTAAGGGCATATTTTTCCTCATCATTAACACTTTTATACCTTTTTTTTTTTTTTTTTTTAAATAGTATATTCCCATGTGTTTTACCCTATCAATAAGGATGTTTTATAATTTCTGTACATTTATTATTATTATTTATTTAAATCTTAAAATTTTGAAAACGAGAAATTCTTATCAAATTTTTGTTTACGTATATATGTTACCACATGTAAATGGTCAATACCCTAGTTGCCATAATTAGCGGTGAGCCGGTGAAATTAAAAATAGAAAAAATTGTTTAGTTACAAATCTGATGCTAGTTTTTTCTTAAGGGTTTTTCTTTTCTATCCCAAGTGATTAATCATTATTCATTCCCCTTATATCTTTGGGATATAATATGAGCCTAAGAATACATTCCATATTCTTAAAGAAGAATTTACACTCATCTTCTCTTTCTTGGTAGTAATGTAAAGTTATCATGCTGTGTATATTGTGGGTTCAAACATGTTATATATTCTTTTGAAAAGAAAAAAAAAAGTCTTCTCAAGTATACAAATACATCACAAAACTCAGAAATTCAAACTGCTATATATATTTTTAGGAATGCTCTGATTCAAATCTTAAGGTAAGAAAATGATTTGGCGAACTCTCAGACATAGTAAAAAAGATGAGTTTTAGTCTTTTTTTAAATTCTTTTATTTTATAAAACCATAATTTTTTTGTTAGCAGGGGTGGGTTTTTGTTTTAACCATATTAATTTGTCTTGTACTACTTTGTTTTGCATTTTTGTCCGTGGTACCTTCTTAAATATTAAACTTATAGTTTACATTTACTATTCAACTTGCTTAGTAGCTTCCTAGGATTAATTAAAGTTTAAAATACCTAATTCTTTTAGTTTTTCTTTCTTGCACAAATTACTATGCTAGCTGCTATTCCTAGTTCATGCGAAGTTAATTGAAAGAGTAGTCCAAAATCTCCTCCGCAACCAAAGGAATTAAGTCTTAAACTTTATATGAAAATGTGAAAACTAGTATCCATTTTACTATAAAAACTCATCTAGATCCGAATGTGATTTGTACCACTACCACATTAAAAACATAATAAAAAATTTTCATAATTATTTATTGTGTATATAAATATTGACACATCAATTTAAATGGTAAAATTTATAGCATTCATAATATCGATTAAAAAATAACTTTGAAAGTTTTAAAGCTTGAATTTCCCTTCTATATATATTTCATTCTTGAGTTCAAAGTTGACAATCTCTACTCCTTTGTTCGGGTAAAACGCCTATGTTTTGGGGATTCTAAGTCACTTAGAAGTGATTAAAGGGCACAAGTGAGGCCACCACCGTGCATTCCCTACAGTTTTCTTCTTCGTAAGTCTTATAAATACCAGTTTGTTCTCTTGGACAGCCTCTTCTGTCTCTTACAAAACCTTGTCTTAAATAATTGTTTCCTTTGGTGGCAACATTCTGCACTTACTGCACTACTCCCTTGTATATACACAACATAAACATATACAGTAATCACTTCTCTTTTCAACTTTACAACTGTTGAAAGAGCTCTCCTTGATCATGTCTATCATATCTTCTGTTTTTATCCTCCTCTTGTTCCTTTCCATGCATGAATATTGCAATGCTCGTGGCCTTGGAGTAGTTGATAAAGCTTCCAGCTTACAATTCATTGTTTCTGAAAAGGTTGGTCTTGTACTTCTATGCTCCCCATTTTTTTTTTCTCACTAATTTCTTTATGTAATTTTCTGGAAGTTTAAATTTTGGTATTTTCTTTATGGAAAATTTTTATTATCAAATTTAAACTAGCGTGTAAGTGAATGTGATTGATGACATTTCAACAAGATGGTAAATGAAAATATCCCTTGCATCAGTCTTAATTGCTAATAGTTTTGTTTATCTTTTGGGGTATGATGAAGGTAGAAGAGAAGGTTAAGCATAACATGGAAACAATTCAAGGAGGAAGAGATGGAAACAACATTGATGACAAGTCTCAAGGTGGTGCAACTACACATATTCCAGGTCTAGTCCCAATAAAGCCTTTTGTTTCAGTTTCTAGGCGCATGCCCCACAAGAACCACGACGAACATCCCGGCTTTAACTCGGACTATTCTCGGCCTAGAACTCGCCCTCCCTCCCATAACTGAAGTTGTTCACTCTTGCTTTACTATTAATCACTCATGAGCTTCCTCTTTTGAATTGCTTGGCGGCTTTCTTTCATTTTCTATCACACCTTAAATCCTTAAGCCATCACAACTACATAGATAGAGCCTTAAAATGAAAGGACTATGTGTATTTACTACTTATCAAACAAAATTCCTTATTCTTCAGTTTTGTACACCAAGGTTATATATGAATCTATAATTCATTATGCTCTGTCTTCATCTTCATCTTCTTCTTCATTATATTATTATCAGCATTATTATTGATAGGAATGGAATATGCAGGATATGAGAATTCTAAGTCATCTTGTCACATGGGCTTGCTAAGGGAAACACGTATTAATAAGGTAAATTGTCCAATGCTTTTATAGTTATATAGAGGGTAAGTTTGGGTTTAAATATGGCAAAAGGGAACCTATTGATCCCATTTTTTTCATCATGTCCATTGTGAGGGAGACAAGTGCAAATGGTCTCTATGCATAAATTTATAAATTTTCATGTCTATGTGATATATGACTGGCCCCAAAACTCAATATATTAGGAAGTGCACGGAAGCCATTGTGAGAAGTGGAGCAAAACAGCTTGTATATGATGCTATATATAGTGTCTACAAAATCAATGTTACCTTTGTTGAGAAGCTATTAAATAAGTTTTAAAGCCCCTTATATGATAAGTGAAAACATTGTTTTCATCTTCTTACAATTTGAAATTTTGAACACAGGTTTTCTTCCTATAAAGAACACTTAGCAATGTATTGAGTTATAATAAACATGATTCACAACAATATTTTAAGTTTACCAAAACTTTTGAAAACCAATGTGATAGTTGATATTTATTAAGTCACATAACTTTTTTTCTTTTAGTAAGTGATGAATATGGATTATATATATGACAAAAAGTCAGGTAATGAAAAGATATAAAAGAACTAGGAATTGACGTTCATGACCGGGTGGGTAAGAAAAACCTTACTCAGTAGATTATATTACAATGAGTGTAACATGTTACTGTACTGTTGCCTATGTAGGGATCAAGAAGGCGAGCATTATCAATAGGAGGATCCAAAGTCAAAGAAGATATTGTTTTCAATGGTAACAAAGTACAAGATGTAGAAGTGACAGACTATGAACCACCACATCAGACACCACCGATTCACAATTAATATAGAAATCTAGCAAATTTTGCTACTTGTGCTGCGGTTTCTATGATCATATTATATACATTTTCTTTCACCATCTATAAGAAAATAACAGCTGAGAGAACATTTGTGTATACTATAAATGGAAGTAGAAACATAAGAAACGGATAATTAGTGGCTTAGATTGCTACTAGTTAAAAAAAGTGGTAGTTGGTGTATTGTTAAATGATGTTATAACTTATTTCAATGCTTTCATGGGTTGGAATTCGTTGTAATTGGCCGTTCGTGGTTTTGATGTTCCATGCAAACAGTTGCCAGAAATCACTCCCTAAAACACTCCAACATTATACTTTATTTAATTAATATCCAAAGGAATTTCTTTCCTAATGCTTGGAAATTCTCTGCATTTAAAATCAAGAGTAATTCCAAAGTCCAACTCTCAAAGGCGAAAATATTGTTCCTTTTGTTATTAAAGTTTGAAGTTTGAAGTTTGAAGTTCGAACTAGTAAAAACATATAGCATGCTGTTATTAACAATTAATAACAAGCTTTATGGGAAAATCTGTTTTGTAACTGTTAAGTAACTTCAGGCTTAGTTTATTCAACTTTTCCTTACAAGTTCCAAGGCAATTGAAAGGAGAGGAGCAAAACAAAGGGTTCTATTCTTATCTTGAGGAACTCTATATCAAATTTGATAAACAACATATCCCACAACAAATTTGAAAAACAGAACAAGAACAAAGTAGTTCCATGCAGAAACAATTTATAATAAAAAAGCAATATTATCAATGTGTTTTTCTCTCTCTCTCTCTCTCAACCAAGACAAGAGCAAATGTCGTGGAGTTGATTTGACTGTTGGGGAAAGGGCAAACTTTATTAAACACTAGCCTCTAACTTGCGCAAAATACATATGCACAATGTTGAAATAACATTTTTCCACTATCCAGAGATTAGAAACACAAAAAATGTTATGATAGAATACAAAAGAGATCTATTATTATAAGATAAAAATCCATTTATAACATGATACTCAATTTGTTCTAGAGTAGAATTAAAAAAAAAAAAAAAAAAATCACACCATGAATCTCAAATCTACATGTAGTAAACTCTATGATTAGCTCTCAATGTGAGCAATTGAGCATATCTGATGATGGCTACAATCATCTCTTATAACTACTACTTGTCTCTACTACATTTTTCATTGCTTAAAAGTGTTATTTTTCTTGTTGGTGAATAGTGAATCCATTCTTGGCAAAATGCAGTGTCTTAGACGGAGAATCCTTGATTAGAAAAGACCCCAAGGTCTTGTTCATTTGTGGATCAAAGTCTTTATTAGTGGTCTCCATGTGAATGCAACTCCATTGTTAGGTTCCTATGGTTATGTAAAAATGCATTAGTTCTAATTGGAGGCAAAGATAGATTAGTCTTTTTTTTAGAAGAATATAACAACTTAAAACCCATAAACAATAATATGAAATTTAATATTAAGAAAACAATCAAACTTGTTTGAAATCTAAAATTAAGAAGCTAACACAAATCATAAATTAAGATATTAAAGTAGAAAAGAACAAGAACAAAGAATACATGAGAGAGAGAGAGAATGGAGAGAAGCTTTCCAGTGAGAAATATCAAATTAGTTTTTTTAAAATAAATTTATTTAGGTCATGTGGCATTCTAAGCTGCTCCCCAACAAATGTTTTTACCGTATTGTTAACTACGTCAGTTTCTAGTCACATTGGATGGTATTGCCCAATGTTCTGTAGCTATATCATCCAATGAGACTGAAAAAAATATAGGAGCCGCCAAATGTGACATTGGTACTAACCAATTTGAAATTAAGGGAATCACTAAATGTGATAATAATATGGTCATATGTGATGTTAGTTCTACCTAATCGGACATTGACACTATTCAATAAGTTAAAAAAGAAAAAAAAAGAAAAAGAAAAAAAAAAGAGAACAATCGAATATAATAATAATACAGTCATATGTGATGTTGGTACTGTTAATATGACGTTGGAACTTGGAATCATCCGACATGAGTAAAAAATATGGGAATCACCAAGTGTAATAAAAGTACAGTCATATGTAATGTTGGAACTACCCATTGTAATGATAGAACCATTTGATGTGAGTAAAACATAAAGAAATCACGGAATGTGATAAAAGTACGGTTATATGTGATATTGATATTGTCTAATATGAAAATGAAACTATCAAATATGAGTAAAAAAATAAAGGAACTACCAAATGTGACAAAAGTGCAATCATATGTAATATTGGTATCACCCAATGTGACTATGAAATTGTCAAATGTAAGAAAAAAAAATAATGGAACTACCGAATGTGATAAAAGTACAGTCATATGTGATGTTAATATTACATAATGTGATGATGGAATAATCAAATGTGAGTAAATAATAGAGAACCACCAAATGTGACAAAAGTATGACTAAATGTGACGTTAATATTGCTTAATGTGACGATGAAACCTTCAAATGTGAATAAAAAAATAAGAGAACCATTGAATATAACAAAATAACTGTTAAATGTAATGTTAGTACTACTTAATGTGACGATAGAACTATCAAATGTGAGGGGGGGGGGGGAAACTATCGAATGTGACAAAAGTACCATCACATGTGACATTGGTATTGTCTAATGTGACAATAAAATTGTTAGATGTGATGTTTTGGTAATTTAGTATGGCAAGTTGCCTATTTGTGAGTACTGTAAAAAAAAACATGGAAAACTATTTTCACACAACAAATTTTTATCGAAATGATTGGAAGATACAAGAATTTTATAAAAGCCCAAAAAAAAAAAAAAAAAACACTGCAGAATGTTTTGCAAAACTTTTTTTTTACTGTTGCAAGAGTTGTGTAGTAATTTCTCTATTGCAACACTTTTGAAAGTGATGCAATAAAGATTTTTTGTTTTGCAACGGTTTTTGACAAACATTGCAATAAAGTTTGTATTGCAACGTTTTTCAATACACTACTAAAAGTTTCAAAAAAACTTTTTTAATTATATATAATCGATTTTTTTTAAAAATTAACATTTATTTTAGTATCTTGATTTCAAGTACTAGCTCATATTTAAATTGCAAATTCAAAATGCTCCAAATATTAAAGAGTACACATGTAAAAAAAAGGATGTTATCTATTCAAATAACATGATTACACCACAAAGTTTCACCAATACATTATAAGTACAAATATCTGTGTTGAAAAATTCAACAATAAAATTTACACTCTATTCAATTTATCAATTGTTAATTACAAAATAATGATTTTTGTCTCACGCCAAATGATTATTGCATCAAATTGCTATTTATGCTTTTTACTACAACAGAAATTACAATAAAAAAAATTAATAATGTTATTTACAAAATTTATAATTGCTATGTCACAACAAACTCAATATAAATTATGAAAAATATAAAAGAAAAAACTATAATTTTACTCAATTAAGATCTCATATACACTAAATTTGCTTCTAAACAAACCATATGTCACACTAACATAATCATAAACACTAAACTTTAAACATACCTACTTCAAACCAATCACTTTTAGTTCTAAATCTCAATGACTAAAAGGCCACTACTAGCTATTTACTTCAAATAGTACATAATTAAAAAAAAAAAATTGAATACCAATTTACAAAGCATAAATTACAAAATAAAATCAACAAACCCAAATCCCCCACAAAATCACTTCCAAAAGAAAAAACAGAATTCCTCAACTACTTATAAAAAGAAATCATTCAAAATAATTAATACCACAAAAAATAGGGAAACAAAGGGTGATAGATCATCATAGCACTACTTGTTATTGTCTCTCTTATATGAATCGTATGCCCTGTTTAAGAAAATACAAATAATTATTTTAAATAAAATAAAATTCATAATTAGCTAATAGGAGAGAGAGAGAGAGAGAGAGAGAGGTTAGGGCAGATGCAATCTCTCTTCTTAGGGATATGTCAGAGTGTGAGAAAATCTTTGGTGGAAGATATGATTGGGGTTGAATACTAGAGAAAGTGAAATTAGGGATTAGGCTTTAAAAAAAAAAAAAAAAAAAAAAATCTAAACGTGGGACTGTGGGAGTGTTTTTTGGTGGGATTTCCTTAAAAAAAAAAAAAATTCTAATTGTGAGATTTTGGGAATTTTTTTTTTGGTGGGAGTCTTTTTATTATTATTATTTTAATTATGAACGTAGGAGTGTTTTATGGTTTTGGAGGGTTTAGAATTCTTACGCCTAAAAATTTCCTTGTTGTAGCATTTTAATAGAAGTGTATATAAAATCACTTCAAAATCCAAATAAATTAGCAGCGTTCACCCCATCTACTGCTGCATTATTCTCCTTCTAGTAGTGTTTTATGAAAACGTTAAAGTATCACTATCTATTAAAGTGGTTGTCACCAAAGCTACAAGCCAAACACTGCAAAAGTCCACTTTTTTTTGTAGATAATTTTCCCATGCCTAAAAAAGGTACTGTCTAGGATTGCCAAAAAGTTCAAAACATCCAAATACAAAAAAGAACAAAAATCTATATTTGATGATAAGAAACAAAGTTGCTGACATGGGTTTACCTGGGATGCTTGTTTTGATACCACTGATGATAAGGCTAATAACAACAGTACCAGCGGTGACCAAAGCACCTATAGACAAGCTTGGCTGCCCTAACGAGTGTGGCGATTTAGAAATTCATATTCATTTGGCTTGAATGAAGGTTGTTACCTAGATGAGACATTTCTCATTACTAGTAACAACAATAAAGTAGCAATATCAAATAATGTTACTGTTAAAAATATATCCATTGAGGATTGTAAGATGCGTGTCTTGCATCTTGTAGCTCGAGACTATTACAATCAAATTAGTAAATATGTGAAAGGCAACAAAATGGTGTTTTATGCAACCATGAACACCATTTCCAAGACCAAAAATAAGTTTACTGTTTGGCTGTGACACTTTTGCAAACCTTGGATTCCTAAACGGAGTGTAGTTTAGTAGGTGCATGGCTGATTGAAGAAGCCTTAGCAATGTAGTCAATGGGTCATACTCTAGCATAAAGTGTTGCGAGAAAGCGATTCCCAGTGGATTAAAATATATGTGGGTGGAACTATACAGCTTTAAGGATCACACATATGTATAGGACTTCAATCCCTGCGGCTATGCTTTTGTCGTGGAACAAGGTCAATTCAATTTCTCCTCTAATTATCTCAAAAATATTCCAAACGAAACTCTCCCAATGATGTTTGACTAGGCAATTGGTAATGGGACATGTGAGAAGCAGCACAAAACAAAACAAAACAAAATTTGCATGTAAGGAGAAAAGTAATTGCTACTGACCTACACAAAATTGATTCTATTATAGCGGCCACATAATGATTGTTGCACCAAACTACTACTAATGTTTCTTACCTACAACACAAATTACAATAATAAAAATTAGTAATGTCATTTACAAAATTTATAATGCCTTTATCACAACTTCAAAAAAAAAAAAAAAAATCATGAAACATATGAAAGAGTACTACCTTTGGTATGTAAACTAAAATCATACCATACAAAGTTGTTTCACCAATCACTTTTAATCCTAAATCCCAATTACCACAAGGTCATTACCAGCTATTTATTTCAAATAACACATAATTTAAAAAAAAAGAATCCCAATTTAAAAAGCATGAAGTGAAATTACAAAATAAAATCAATATAACCTAGATCCCCACAAAATTCACTTCCAAAAATACACACATAATTTCCTAACTATTCAATAAATAAATAAAAATTACCTCACTCAACAAAATTAAAACCACAAAAAATAGTGAGAGAGGGTGACAAACCATAGATAACTTATTGTATTCTCTCATATAAAATAAAATTTATAATTAGCAAATAGGAGAGAGAGAGAGAGAGAGAGAGAGAGAGAGAGAGAAGACGAGGATGGGACAAGTTGGGGCGGAGGCAATCTCTTTTCTTAGGGACAATGCTAATGTGGGAAAACATGCAGTAGTGGTGGAGGTGGGCAATGATGGTAGTGTGTGGGAATCAAGAGGTCCAAAACAGTAGATGAAAACCAAATAGAGCAATTCATTAATGAAGTGGTTGTTCTCTTCCAAATCAACCATAGGAATGTGATCAAATTATTGGGTTGTTGTTTAGAGATGCATATTCCTTTATTAGTCTATGAGTTTGTCCCTAATTGTAACCTTTTTAATCACATACATCATGAAAGCATCGCATCCACCATATCATTATCACGGGAAACTCCTTTGAGGATAGCTATAGAAATAGCAGACGCACTATCATATTTGCACTCCACAACTTCTATACCTATAATTCATAGGGATGTCAAGTCTACAAACATACTGCTTGATGATGATTTTACTGCAATACTCTCTAACTTTGGAACTTCAAGGTTGATTCCAAGAGATCAAAAGCAATTAGTTATTGTAGTGCAAGGAACTCTTGTATATTTGGATCCTAAATACAGGCAAACAAATCAATTGACAAAGAAAAGTGATGTTTATAGCTTTGGAGTGGTCCCTGTGGAGCTACTAACAGGATTTGCTAGGCCCGAATAACAAGAAGTCTAGCTATGTATTTTCTTATCTCATTGAAAGAGGATCAATTGTCTGGAATTATTGAAAATGGTATAGTATATTTTCTTGAAAATGCCTCTTATACTTGGCAAAGCATTGCGAGCACTCGGGAATTGCTTGATAAAGGGAACTTATGGAGGGCGGCAACAACAGGGAGAAAATTAAAGTGAGGCAAGACTAGTGATTATCAACGCCTACCACTCACAAAGTGATGACTCTAAGACAAGATCTGGATGACGTGTGTAAGCCAGTGAAGAGATGAATATCTCAAATGGTGGAAAAAGGACATGGTGGAGAGGATTTTTAAGCCAGAAGAAGCTAAAGTCATCACTACCATTCCATTGAGCCCCATGCTACCCAAAGATAAGCTTGTTTGAGAAAGGACAACGAATAATTCCTTTATCGTCCATGTTGAGGAGACCATAATTTAACTCCCTACAACCACTCTAAAACCAGGCCCGCGTGGCGTGATGTCAAATGCCATAAAAGATTTAAGTGTGTCTTTCTCATCACTAATTGGTTTTGAGGTAGAATGACATAGCTCACGGTCCGACAGTGCGTAATATATACAATGTTAAATTACCGATTTTTCTAAAAACTTAAATTATTAAGAAATTGTGATTAATCACTTAATTATAATTCCAACACTTTCCCTCATGTGGGGGCTCAAACTTCTCCTTAATAAGTGGGGTCCAATACATAGAGTTAGGGAACAAACTCATGATCTCCTATGCTCTAATACCATAATAATTACAAAATTTAAGTTGTTAGAAAATGATAAATTTAATCATTTAATTATAATTCTAACATATATGCTAAACACACTGGAAAAAACAAAAAGCAGAAGAGATTGTTCCTCTGGTAATGGTAGTGCACAGCTGTGGAAATCTTTGTGTCTAGAAAGGTTCAGTTCTTTGCATGGCATGCTCGCCACAATAGTATTCCCTCGGTTGCTGGGTGTTAAGTGTAGACCCTTGAAGTGAGAATGCCCCAAGTGGACAGGTGAAGCCTCTATGTAAATTAGAGGAAGAGACCACAATCCACGCATTCTGGCTATGTAATGAAGTACACTGATCACAAAACCATTACCACCGCACATACATTTTGATGGATTACAAATCCTTGCTGGGATGGATGGTGGAGCACGACAAGAGCAAAGACAACCTTGAGAAATATGTCATGGAGGCATGGGCTATATGGAACAATCGTGGCAATCATACCACGGTTTACAAATTACAACCAAGAAGGCCAACACTGGTAATAAGTGGCCAGGGGTGGCCCAATAGATTTTTGGGCCCAAGTCAATGTTTAAATTTAGACCTTGATATATTTGAATTTAATTAAATAATATTTTTCTGTACTTCAAATCTATTCATCTAATTTGTTTAGATGCAAAAAATTTTAGAATTTTTAACGAATTTCTTGTTCATAGAGCTGTTCATTTAAATTATTTTATATCTTTTTTTGAATTTTTTTTTAGATTTTCACATTTTTATTTTTATTTTTTATTGTATTCATTGATAATAACAAATTATCTAGATAACCCTTTTAAAACTTCATAAATTTTACATTTTTTTTTTGTTAACAACTAGAATATATATAAAGCTACAAAAAATATAAATTAAATTTAAAAAAAAAAAAACAAAGAAATGAGTGGACTGTGTTCCACCTACATTTTGCTAATTCCCCCCTCCCCCATTTGTTTTTGATAAACAATTGAGTAATGCTACATTCACTAAATTTCATAATAATTTCACAGCACATTTTAGTGGAAATTTGTTATTAGTTCTAATTTGGGTACACCACAAATATCAATTTTTTACCTATATTGTCACATAGAATTTGTTGTAAAAATGTTGTCAATGTAATATTACTCTAAACAATTTATTTTGAGTAATGGTATGGATATAACAATTTCACGACATTCCAAAATTAGCATGGTAAAAAAAATTTTAATTAAAAATGTTGTGAAATTATTGTACATTGTAACATTTTGTTTTTGTCCACTGCATTAATAATTTAATGTATTTATTTTTATCTAATGGCTAATATTTGAGGCCTAATCAATACTTTTATAGCTAGTATAGAAACTATAAGTTAAAATTGAGAGCCTTCTTCGACTTGGACGCCTTTGGCGACCACCTAATTCGAAGTGGGTGGCGTTGTAAGTGGGAAGCAACAGAGGAATAATTAAAATTAACTTCGACGGAGCTTTGTTTTGAAAAGTGAAGAAGCGGGTGGCATTGGAGTCATAGCTAGCTAGAGATGAGCAGGGTCATTGTATTGCAGTGCTGAACAAGAAGATTCAGCTGCTGCAAGCCTGCAAGACGCGGCTGCTGATGAGGCACTGTCAGCTAGGCAATAAGCACTGCTTTTAGCTCAGGATCTGCACTTAACGAGGGTGATGCTCAATCCATTATCACAGCCTTGCAAGCCAATGGGACTTCCATGGTGCCTTGTGGGCATATCATAGATGAGATATGACAAGGAGCTCAACACTTCCAGAACTGTAGCTTCAGGAAGGTCCCCAGAGGGCAGAGAAGCCAATCAGTCCATGGACTAACTCATGGTCGGAGCTTTATATAGAGATGGTCATGAGTAGGAAATGGATCGGGTATACCCATACTCTATCTGAAATATTTACCCATGAATACCCGAATATCAATATTCATTAGTACTCATACCCGAATTTTACCTGGATTTATTATTCATGGATATCCATACCCTACCCGAAACCCGAAACACATTTAATTTTTTTTTTTAATCCAAAACATTTTAACTTAAAAACTAACCAATAGCTTTATCTTAAAAAAGAAAAAAATAATCAATAAAAAATTTTAAATTTTCTTAAAAACTAATAAGTTTCTTTGTGCAAATATTTAATTTTTCAGTTCTTAATTAATTACCAATTGTAAAAATTGAGACAATAACAATAACAATAACAATGCTAGTATTGCCACTGGCAATACTAACAATGCTGGCCTTATCAAAATTTTCGGTGTATTTCCAAAAAAACGTAGATGATCATGATTTGAACTCGGGCGTTAGCATGGAAAATCGGAGTTCCAAAGGCGTTAAGCATGAAGTTGATATTGATGCTGAGAGAAAGAAGGGTATAATTTTCAAATTTACTTTATATATACACAAATATATTAGTGTTGTTCCATATGTTTTGATTTATAGCATGTTGTGTTTTGTGCGTATATGGGATTCATGTATTTTGATTTTTATCTTTTTCTACTTTTTTAAGATTAGAGTTTGGCAATCTATCGATTTGCTTGTTTATTACATTTTTTTCAACTTTAATTTGTTATTTAAAAAAAAAAAAAACTTTTAAGTGTTAGTTTTTGACGGTGATAGAGGTTTAGGGTTTTTATTTTTTAATGGGTCGGGTTTTGATAATATCCATATCCTACCTGAACAATTCGAGTAATACCCATATCTTACCCAGTTAAGCTCTACCCATGAAGAACCGGGTATTACTCGGAATATTTGGATTGGATAGGGTTGGATATCCATTACCCAATGGGTATGGCCATCCCTAATATGGACTCGAGGGGGGCAATGGACCCCTCAATAAAATTACAATTTACCCCGCTTTAATAATGTCATTAACTTTTTCAAGAATAATGTTATAATCACAAATTTTTTTATAACATTTTTACAAACTATTGAGATAGCATATTTTTATTAGAGCACACACTTGCATCACTTTTCACTTACCAATAACTACTTACAACATTAGCAATTTGTAAATTTTTTTGTAGTTTTAGCATTTCTCACCTTTTAAAGTTCATAAAAAATTAATAAATTAAATTTAAAACAAGATATACAAGCCCCAAAAAATTAACCCAACAACAAAAATTATCAATAATAAAGTAAAAAAAAAAAAAAAAAAAAAAAAGCTCAATCAACCTATCTTACAAAAAACAAATAACCTAACATTTCAAGAAGTTTTAAACAAAAATCCGTAGTAGTTAAGCAATAAAGTCAAAAGTCGAAGTTATCACAAACTTTGAGCAACAGAGCTGCCCATCCTAACTCCTAATCCTGACTCCATCTGTGAACTAACTCAAGTCCACTTTTCTTCTTCCTTATTTGCAAGCTGATGTATCAGACTCTTCATAGTTTGTAATTTGGAAAAAAAAAAAAAATTCTTCCGTTATAGCAAATGTTTGTAGTATAATTCCAATATAACTAAGCAAGTTAGAGGACAAATAATAAATCCTAATAAAACTAGGAAGAAGAAAAATCTTTTAAGTGAGCCGGTTGCTTGATGGTCCTTTTGCTCCTGATAAATTTTTCCTACATCAGACAAAAGATGAAGAGAAGAGTTACTAAGATCTTTAATATTACAAACTTATTTAGGTTATGATGTAAAAAACAGCAAATCAAAGAGTGATTACACTACTGTAGTATTTCAATGAAAGAAGCAACAAACTGAAAACAAAATTAAGTATTTTGATGAAGGATTTCCCTAAAGAACAGTTGCATGCTTGAGGTAGTTTTTGTTTTTTTAGGCCAAAACAAAAAGTTTCCTTGTTCTAAATTTTTTTATTAGAATTGTGAACTTCATCAGTTGTTGAGAGATTTTGGATGTTAATATGACTGTTTTTGTATATTTCTTTTTGATAATATAAGAAAATTAACTGAAACAAAGAAAACAATATATTTAAATCTCTCAAAGAATCACAATAATGTCTTTTGTTTATATGAGATTATATGAAAGCTTTAGATGAGTCTGCTAAACAGAGAAGCCCTGTTTCACTAACAAATAGGAAAGAAAAAGTTCAAAGAAACTCCTTATAAGTGGGATGTTTGCGCTTTGAAAGACTATAGAAAGCAATTTAAAATATGCAAGAATGTAGGGTACAACTGGTCATTGTTCTTAGAAATTTTTAGGCACAATCTAGTGGGGAAACCAAGTCTTTGAATTAAGTACAATGAAAAATTTCCCAATCTAGTACTCAGCAGGGAAAGAACTGTCAAATAACTGAGCTTCAACAATGAAAAATTTTGTTTTGGCCAAGGTTGACTATAAATCGAACATTAAAAAAAAAAAAAAGCTTTTGCCTAGAATAATTCCAAATTATATGCAACATCACATCAAAAGTCTTATTTCTACCATAAGTTTTGAAAATAGTCCAAACCCGAAGTGGTGAGTACTCATAAATTTTTATTTACTATGTGTTTTAAGGCACTCAATCTTATATATCTAGTGTTCTTTAGTGGTTTTGTTACATGGTTAATTAGCAATTGAATTCACAATTTCTTATATATATACATATATATAGTTGGTGAAAAGTTCCAAATATATGTAAAACTAAAGACAGTCAAAATATAGAGTTGATGAAAATATAGAAGTTGAATGGATACTTACAGTTCCAATAGGGAAAGGAACTTCACATTGTAGATAAGGAAAGACAACTTTACAAGCTGGTCCATAATGTGTATGAGGATCAGACAAACCCAATTTGTTCTCCTGTATGTCACCAAAATAGTACTCTTCGATTTTGCAAAACCAATTATCAACCCTGAGACTGAGAATAATAGTATCATCATACGGATGAAAAGCCATTGGTTTGAAATATGTTGAGGGGATCATCTGGGAGAGAATTGCTTGGGAGGGGATTGTGTATTTCAAACACCATACATAATTATTGTCAGTCCTAATACAATTGTGTTGAAGCATCCAAATACGCAGATTTGATTTGTCCGAATGGGAAAAATGCATCGCACCCTGGTTTACTCCAATACATGCGAGCGGAGACTTTTTGGCAACTTCAGGTAGGTCAATAGACTCGACCTTAACTCTTGCACTTGCAGTGATTTCTTGATCAACAATGAACTTAATCAGATGACCCGACATAGATAACCTATACAATGCACCATCGAAATAAACAGATCGTTTTTCCCAGTTAGCCTTACGAACATGATGTTCGAGTTGATGTTGATATTTCAAGCTAATCCAAACCCCAGTCTTTGAATTATAAATATTGAGTGCACTAAAACCCTGAAAATAAACAATTTTATAGTGACAAGATTTAGAAGGGTCATAAGCCAATGCTGCATACTTATAACGACTTGTTCTTGGATAAGGCTGCTTAGTGATGGTATCAAATTGCTGGGTTAAGATGTTGAGGACATAATAACGACATAACCTTGGACTGGAACTTTGTGATTTAGGATACAGCGCGGTTGTGTAAAAACCTAGAACCAAACCATTGCATGAATCAAGCAAATCTCGTTTGTTGAGTGTCCGTTCAATTGTTTTCCACCAAGCAATTAACTTTTCATCAATAAGAACATCCTTAAAATTAATGCAACTTTTAACATATGAAACATGTCCAGTATATTCAAGCTTTGATGCCATCTTTGGAAAGCAAAAGTTAATAATCAAAAACTGCCATGACTTACAAACACACGTGAGTTTTGCGAGAAGCTTTGCAGGAAACTTACAAAGAATTTCAATCTTCAAATCATCACTCAAATCGTCGAAGCTTGTAAAAACACCATGGTTTCTCTCCTTGTTGTTAAGCTTCCTACGTTTCATGGTGAGTGATTCCAAAACATAGGAAAAACTTTTTTTGATGAACCGAGACATTGAAAATTTATGCGCCTCTTTTGGTTTTGTTTTTTCTTTAAATATATTTGCAATCAATATCATCTATATATATATATAAAACCGAAACCTTTGAAACTCTCACAATTTTCTAGTTAAGTATAATATTTAAATAAAATTATATTTTTTTTAGTCCAAACTTCACAAAGAGTGAAACTCTATCTCTTTAACAAGTCCAACTTAAACTCAAACTCATCATTATTCATTATCATTTTCCACGTAAGCCCAATATTCAAATAAAATTATCATTTTATTTAAATTATATTATATTTTTTTAGTCCAAACTTTACAAGGAGTGAAACTCTATCTCTCTAATAAGTCAAACTTAAACTCAAACTCATCATTATTCATTATAATTTTTTTAAACAAAATTATTTTTGTTTAGCCCAAACTTAATAAAGAGTGGAACTCTATCTCTCTAACAAGTACAACTTAAACTCAAACTCAAATGTTTATAAACATTAATTGAAAGCATATTTAAATGAAAAACCTTGAATTCAATAATTAAAAAATAATAATTGAAAGCATATTTAAGTGGTAACCTCAATGTAATAGTTAAGAATTATGAACAACCCAAATTACTAAACATTAAAAAATAAAAGTAGATAAACTAACATAATAATTGAATTGTTGTCTTTGAAAATGAGGTAGGAGGCACCGAATTTCATCCTATCAAAACAAAATGTGAAATATAAACTTCAAGAAATTTTTTTGAGAAAATCTCAACACTATGACTATTGTTTGATCAAGTGCTTCGAAACCTTAAGGAAACCCCCGAACAAAAAAAAAAATCATGAATAATTAAAAAATAACAGAATTAAACAAGTAACAATTAACCCTAAAAAATGATAGATACTTGGACGTTCTTGATTAAGCCGTGCATCGCATGGGCATAATATTGTAAAAAAAAAATTATTTTACATAAATATTTATTTGTGCATCTCACAAATAGATAGGCTCCCGTGCATGGTTGAAAAAAAAAATTTATTTTCATTAATTTATTTTTATTATAATTTTTATAATAAAAAATTGAGCTTAAAAGTCGTGATTGTGCCAAAGGATTTCACCAAATTGCAAATTTTTGTTTTAGAATTTTAAAAAATATATATAAATTTTTTTTGTTCTTATCTTCTTCTCCCTATAATTTCTAAGTTGATAAAAAAAAATATTAATTTGATTACAATTCAAATTCTTCATCTAATCCTTTTTTTTTATTATAATTTTTAAGTTAATAAAAAATATCAATTTGATTACAATTCAAAATCTTCAGCTAATCCTTATTTTATTTTATTTAAATTATATTACTACATGTAGATACAATTTGAAGGGGAAAAACATGGGTTGTTTTAAAAAAATTTATACTAAAAGACTTTTAGTTTGAATACAATTTAAATTTGTTAAAATTTTAATGATAAAGTTTTTTATAATTATACTATTTTTAAAATTTATCCCTTAATTTGAATAAATTTTAAATCTGTTAAAATTTAAAGAGAAATGATATGTTTACAACATTTTCACAACAAATCTTAAGTGGCAGGTTGTTACTGGTTGTTGTTGTTGGGTCAAAAAAGTAATTTTAGTGTTAAATTCAAATTTGAACCAACAACAACTAACCACTTATGATTTGTTGTAAAAATTTGTGAAAATGTTGTAGACGTAGCACCTCTCAAATTTAAATGATAAAATTTTACATAAATTATATTATTGTTAAATTTTAAATTTTCCACAAATTCACTATTTCTTTTATGGATAGCCACAAATTCACTTCACTTTCACATAATCAACATTCATGGGTGAAGAGAACTATGGTTTTTTTTTTTTTTTTTTAATTTTTTTACTTTGTTGGTACTTGGTAGATATATATTATCCATTAACCGACCCTTTTTTTTTTTTGAGGAAACATTAACCGACTTGATATGTTTTCATTTTTGTTTTTCTTCTTCTTCTTCTTATTCTTCTTCTTCTTATTTATTTATTTGTGCTCAATAACTATTTAGATAAGCATTATACAATCTGACCATATCTACAATTTTGTGGCTGACATCATAATGAGTTATGTTTAGAAAAAATTGTTGCAATTTGGTAAAGCCATTTTACATAAATAACTACTTTTAGTGTTTAAATAAAACACTTAAATTCTTTAGATTTCCTCTTAACACAACGTAACTTTTTTTTTTCTTTGGATTTTCTATTCACACGCTAGTTTTTTTAAGATTTACTTCAGCTTTACACTTCTACAAATTAGACTAACATTAGACTTTTTGTTCATATCAATTTCTTCAATGTGAAATATCAAATAATTCATAATGAATACTTACCATACGATTCTTTTTCTCTATTCTTCTACCTACAACCTTGCAGGTATGTTTTTGTTTACTCTATTTTTTTTTTCATTAAATTGAATAGGTTTTGTGAATTTTTTGTCTTTTGTTTAACCTAATTTTAAGTTTTATCCAATTTATATGATTATGGTTTGAAAATTAATCATTAAATATGCTTAGACATGATTTTTTTTAATTATTTTGTGTTTTATGACATGGGTTCCAATGGTAATATGTAGCTTTCATCATCTCAATTTTGATTTAGAGAACAATATTCTTTTTAGCTTATTACTAAGCATGTCTTGATAATTTGATGATAAATTGTTCATAACAATTTGATTTTATCGATCATTAAATTTTTTAATAAAGAACAATGATAAACAAGAGCAAGAATCCATATGGTGTACAAAGAGATACTCAACAATCTCACGAAGATACAAAATTCTCATTAGAGCACAATTGGTATGTTACAAAATTAATAATACATTTTTATTTAGGTGTTATCATTTTATATTTGATAGTTAATTATTATACCAATACAATTTATTTATTTTGTTATTATAATAATTATTTATTTTGTTATTGTTTATCAAATAAAATATATATTTTATAACTTTATGATAAAACTGTGTAACGCACGGGCCTTTAACTAATATATATATATATATATATATATATATATTAATGGTATAACGCGAGAGGATTTTTATCCAAAGGCCATATGTGTTGTCTCATTTGGGCCACCCATACAAATTGCTATACGTAGCCTTTTGTTTTGTTTAGTTGGGTTTATTTTTTTGCAACCTTTAAGTTTAAAAAGTACTATATTTTTCAAAGGAATACTTCTGTAATTTTACAGCATACAAAATAAATAAATTAATAAAAATAAGTTCATTCTAGATGTTATGAATCTTGTAGCTCAATTGACATGTTCCTATGAACAAAGTGCTCGAGGTTCTAACGAAAAATGTTTGTCAGTCACGCCTAAATATAAATGCATGTCAGTTGGCTCAACCCATATGTGAGGGTGCATTAAATGGCATGTGGCTTGGTTGGTTCAAGTGGTCAAGTATGGTCAAGCTCCTTGGTCACCTTTTGTAACGCCATTAAATAAAAGTAACCAACAACTTAAAATCTCATAAATATTTGTCGGAGCTCTAATCCACTAAAAATAATACATTCTCAAGAAAATTCTCTAGTCTAAAGTAGGGGTGGCAAAGTAAGCTCAAACCCATTTGACCACCCAAACCTGCCCACTCTAATTGAACCCAAACCCACCCAATTATTAGTTGGGTTAAATGGGTATTAGCCCAATTAGACCTAATGATTATTGGGTTTTAACTAAAAACCTAATGAGTCCCATTTAACCCAAAAACAATTTACCCAAATTCATCCCAACCCTTCCCATAAAAATTAAAAAAGAAAAAAAAAAGAAAAAAAAGAAAGGGACCTCAGACGTAACTTACAACTTGTTTCTCAGATTTTCTTTTCCCTGTTTGTTTCTCGGGAAAATTTCAGACACAAATAGAGAACAACGTTGTCTCCTCCATCAATCACCAGCACGACCACTACGATCTCTGCCAAGCTCCATTGACGACGACATGTTCCTCCTCCATCGGCGACGCTGTTTCGTCCATGTGTTCCTCCATCGGCGACGCCGTTTCGTCCACATGTTCCTCCTTCTCCGTTGACGACGATGTCTCCTTCCAAGTGTTCCTTCTCCATCAACGACGCCGTTTCATCCACCGCCTTTACCAAGCTCGATTGATCCTCCAGTACCAAGAACTCAACGACCACTATGATCTCTGTCGAGCTCGCCTCATCGATCTTTTCTCTGAGGCCGAGTCTCTCCACCATGAGAATGCTGAGCTCTGCCTCCCTAACGCCGAGCTTCTCAAGCTTCTCTCATCCCAAGCCTCATTCCACAATCTCCTCCTCTCTTCTTCGTATCCAACTGAGGCCATTGTAAAGAAAAGTTTTTTCTTTGTTTTTTCTTTTTCCCAGGAAAGTTTTGAGCTTGAAATTACATTTCTTTGTATTTGTTGCACTGTTTGGTTTCCAGGAAAGTGAGAGAAAATAGAAAAGAAAAGAAAATATTTTTTTTATTTGAATTTTTAATATAATTACTGATGTGGATGTGCTTAGGTGGAATTTTAAGAATAGAGACTAGAGAGAGTGGAAAGGGAATCCAAGAAAGTGTTGAGGTTTTCACTTTAATGGCATTTTGGTAATTTTGATAATTGGGTAATTGGGTGAATTGGGGTCTACCCATAATAATTGGGTTGGGTTGGATTTGGGTTAGAAACAATTAGTTAAATAGGTTTTAATAGGTAAATGGGTTTTATATACCCAACTTAATTATGTCCACCCTAAACCCACCCAAACTCACCCATTTGACACCCCTAGTCTAAAGTTTATTGCCATAAAAATAATAATAAAATCCTCAGTTTTATAAAATAATTTGTAATTGTTGTCTTCTAGAAATTCTTTACTCCAATAATCCCTCTAATGTATCTTTAAGGGGAAATAAATGGGGGATGAGATAACTCAATAAGTGAAATTCACTAACATTTGGGTGTGGGAACAAACCTTTTAAATAAACAATTTTTACAATAAATTCATAACTTGTAACTCATCAATATTTTATCATCAAACATTTCATATAAAATATATATAACTTTATATTGTGAGCCATCATAATATATATATATATATATATATCAGTACCATCATATAAACAATTTCCTAGCCTTTTCTTGTGGTCAACGTTTACGCCCAATTGACAGGGTTGTGCTGTCCCCTTTTTTTTTTTTGGGACTAAAACCTCATTTTCATCCCCTTTCTTAAGAATGGTTTCTTTGGAACGTAAAGGTGTACTCCCTTGCTAAGAAGCTTCCTTTTTGGATCCTCAATAGTATACTTCTTTGCTAAGGAGCTATCAAATGTACACTATTCTCTTTTCTGGGATCGTCCCTTGCTAAAGACTAGCTATAGTATGATGGTCCCTTGCTAAGGACTAAATACAATACTGAGCTTTTAATCACGACTTGCCATAGATTTTCAAAACACATTCAATATGCTCACAAAAATAATCCATTCATAATTCTCAAAAATATAAGATATATTCACGCATACAAGTTTAAATAAATTCAGGTTGTCTCACAAGTTTTTTCATAAAACGAACAGTCAATGTCCACATCAAACATTTATAGGATATCAATATATTTATAGAATATCAACATAATTCTTTGATGTAGAATAGTTTAATAATCAACACTGTTTGAGGAAAACCCCCAAAATTAGTAAATACCACTTACCTCTTAGTTGCAAATTAAAAAGAATTAATCACCCTTGAGTCACAATGAATCAGTAAAATCAGAACCTAGCAATACCAAAAATAGGTTTATCAATACACAATTTCTCCACAAAAAAAAAAAAAAAGAGAGTTTAATTAAGGTTTATTTTGCAAAATCATGCCCATACCATCAAGGTACAACCATACTTTTATACAATAAAATAAATAAATTGATAAAAATAAGTCCATCCAAACACACAATTATCATAATAAACCATGTGGTATTGAGGATCCTCCTCTGTTTGATGTCTGTTGGACTTAGAGAAGAGGGTGACATGTTTAACGTGGGAAATGATAGAATACAAATCTAGCTAGTACTATGTTTTCAGGGTAGAGAGAAAAAATTACCATCAATGTAAGTCATGTGCTTTTGGGGTCCACCTCTATTTGATGTTTATTGGATTTTTTTCTTTTCTTTTTTGAGAAGAGATGTTTTTTTAAGCTTATCCATTTTTTTTCTCTCTCTTGTATAATGCCAACATCTCTATTCACAACTTGACAGGTGTTGTGAGTGGAAAAAAAGAAAAAAAGTGAAGGTTTATGTGAAAGTTATCGTTAACAAATCGCTATAGCAAGTGTCATTAAAGATGTTACAAATGTTGGGTTGCTACAAGTCTCTAACAACCTCTCTCTCTCTTTCTGTATGTGTATATACACAATACACTAATGGAGACAAATGAGCCAGAGGCGGCTTAATGTATTTGGGGGTCTAAGGCGAAAGCTGAAATTGAGGCCTTTCATATATTTAAATATGATTTTTAAAAAATTAAATATTACTTATACTCTATTATCTTGTTTTAGATGCAAAATTACTTCTAATTAACATAAACCATGTAGATTTTTTTAAAATTTTATAGACAACTTTTTACATTTGTTGATGTGACAGATTGATAGTAATAAGCAAAAAAATGATGTTAGTAGTAAACTTAGATAAAAACTGGTAAAAATTTGTTAACTCAACTTGTGAAAAATGTTGTGAATTTTTTTTTTTGTATTGCTCTTTTTTTTAGAAGTGTTACATTCATAATATTTTCACAATAAATCATAGGTGTTAATTTGTTACTGGTTCTAATTTGAACTCATTACTGAAATTAATTTTTTGTTGTCAATAATACCCTGTAACAACCTACTACTTAGGATTTATTCTGAAAGTGTTGTGAAATATGTTGTGAGTGTCAAATTTTTTTTCTTGTTTTTCATTTGATAAAAAATATTATTTTATTTATTGGCTAATATTTAGACTTAATTAATACTATTATAATATTTAAAAAAAAACCCTATTGGTTAAATTTTGGGGGCTTTTTTTTGCTTGGGGCCTTAGGCGGTCGTATTAATTGTTTCACATGTAGAGCCGGCACTGAAATGAGCCGTGGGACAACTTGGCCGAAGAGGCACTTGCAAAGCTCGAATCTTTGAAACACCTACTGCCTATAAGAACCATTCATCTTTCCAATCCCAATGACCAACAACAAATACCAATTGAAAATCATGGAACAACTCAAAGTTCCTCATTATCCCAACAAGGAAAAGCCAGCTTCCAAGTGTTTAACGAAATACAGCCATGGGATCGGTGTGCGGTGGAGGTTCAAGTTGCAGAAGTAGCGTTTCAGAGATTGATTCATTTCCTTCCTAGTACTGGTACGCACGCTTCTTAAATTTTCACTCCAATTCCTGTTGTTATTTGCATGAGTTTTGTTTTTGTAATGTTGGGGAGTAACGTTCGAAATTTGAATGTGCTTCGATTATTCGAACTATGAACTTAATCAAATTGTTTTCTTTAATGCAAGTAATAATAAAGGTGATTGTTTTACTAGCTATGGTATAAATGTCTTACTGTGTCATTGTAAAACCTAGACCATGTTGTTATGTATATATATGTGTGCGTGTGTGTTAGAGCACTTATTTGGTTGTAAACCCAATAAAGAGTTTTGCCTCAAAAGCTATTTAGCATTTTGAGTGTGCTAAATTAATGCGAATAGTACTTTATAAAGTTAATGGATTTATAAAGTATGAACGATGAATTATAGAGCTTTTAACTAAAAGCTCAAAATTTCAGCTTTAGCCTTAAATTTGTTTTCAGTTTCAGGACTGCCTTAAAGCTCTTAAACAAAATTGCCAACTGTTTGGCAATTTCAGCCAAAGGAGCTTGAACCCCTTGAAGCACTTTTTAACTCCTCCAGAAGCAAAATCTGACAAGCCCATATATGAGTATAGGCACTATACTTATGGAAAATTTTTCTGTACTCTCTAAGTACAATGACGTAGTATTCTCTCCTCTTACATGTATTCCCATAATGATTTAATTAGTGGAACCAACAATTTATGTAAAGGAAAAGAATACCAAATAATGAAACCTTGGGAGTACTAAATAATTACTCCTCTTTTTTAAAATTTGCCTATAAATAGGCCTCCTCTGTATAGTCTTACATGTAGTTGAATAATATTTAATTATTATTTATAACATAAATGGGTCAATGCAGCCATGTGGTTGAATTTAATTGAAGAATTTAAGGTACAACTTATAAGGAACTGTTCCTTAATTTTGCCCCACATGCAACTCTTGTGTGCCAATTGCATTTATGTTTTGTCTAGGGTGGCAGGTGAGATATGGCAATCATGGAATGGCTGAGGATATCTAATGCTCTTGGGGTGTGTGGATGGTTATATTGTCTGGTAAATGATGCATGATAAATGACAAGAATGTTTTGAGTGAATTTTGGGGGAAAAGATATTGAAGAATATGGTGAACAAGAATGTTTGAGATTAAATCAATTATTATGCAGAACAGAGATGAATCTGTTATTAAAAATTTTTCCATAACCAAATGTGTCATATCTGTTGCTGCCACCAAGTATTCTTATGGTGTCTATTGTGCATGAAAGATGTTCTAGCTAGAAGATCTGTATATTTCTACCCCACTACCATTTCTATTCTTTACTCAGGACTCTTTAGGGACCACCTTGGTACTAAGACATTGTTGAACCTTGAATTTAACTAAAACGTAGCTTCTTATCATTCACAATTTCACACTGACACCAATCATTGCAGGAGAGGAGACATTCTCAAGAGATAAGGTAAATGATAATGAAGAAGGAGCCCATCTTCAGCAGTTCAAAAAGCTACTTTTGTTATGTGGAAATGATTATTTGGGCTTGACCTCACATCCAACAATTAAAAGGGCTGCTGTGAAGGTGTGCTTGATGATATTAACTTCATCAAAGTACACTTTTGCCTCATTCATTGTTTTGTTTTGAAATGAAAATTTTCCTTTTTCCTAAACACACTCCTAAGCAATTATGAACATTATTGTAAACCAGGCAGCCCAAGAACATGGAATGGGCCCAAGGGGTTTTGCTCTAATTTGCGGCTATATCAATTACCATAGGCAACTAGAATCAAGTTTGGCAGATCTACAGAAGAAAGAGGTAAAAGGTGTATTACAATAATGCCTTTAGCTGTTAATGTGTTTTATTTTTTTCTTTATTTGTGTTTGTTCAGAATTGATCACAGCAATAGAACCCAAAAGTATTTAAGGAATTCTTAAAATGTTGTCATGAGGTGTGAAAGAATTTCAACTAGAGTGTTGGAATTCTACATTCATGTTGATCTGGTTCCAATGATGATGATTATTTATGGAATTGCAATATGTAATATGGTTGGTTGAAACCATAGAGATTAATCATGTGGTTGATCTCAGTGTTTCCTTGGAGGTTTAGTACTTTAGGTTGCATTCTTTTGATCACAATTTGTTATTCATGTATGACCTTCCGACTATTTCAACAGAAAACTAATGCATTCTTGTTTATTATTATTTTTTTTTTGATAAGTAAGAATGATATATATATATATATATATATATATATATATATGAAAGGCTACTCTATGCAAGAAAAGCACAGAGCAAACCAGAAAATTACAAGGAAAAAGAAAACAGGGAAAATACAAGAAAAGGAAATCAAACAACAAATTAATTACAAAAGAGAAAAAGAGCTAATAAAAGAAGGGAGAGAATCACTAGTCATGAGTCCCCAAGTCCGAGACCAATTAAAAAGAGTTCCACTAAAAGTTCCTAGTATTTGATCACTAGATCTATCCAAATCTTTAAAAGTCCATCAATTTCGTTCCTTCCAAAGACACCGTAGGATGCACAACGGAACTAAATTTCAGATCTGAGATGAATGCTTCCCTAACCAATTCCACCAACCAAAAAGCAAATCTGGAATCAATCTAGGTATAACCCACGACACTCCAAAAAGTTATAAAAGCAAAGCTCTATAACCGATAAGCCATCTCGCAATGAAGAAGTAAGTAGTCCACGGTCTCCCCACATTGTTGACACATAATGCACCAATCCACAAAATCCAAGCCCCTCAATCTTAGGTTATCCCCCATTAGGATCTTATTCCAAGCTACACACCAAACTAAGAAAGAGATATGTCTAGGACCTTAACTCTCCATATACCTTTCCAAAAAAAGACAATTGAGAGAGAATTCTGCAACTTGCTCTCCACACAACGATCATTCAAAGTTAAGTTTATGAATCTTGTTGAGATCATCTTAGTCTTACTTGATTGTTAGAACCAAGAGTATCACTAAATATGATGGGAAATTTCATGTAAGAGGAAGCTCATTGCAGGAATTTACACAATATTTTGGGAGAAGTGGAGTTGTTGGTTATTGATCAGTACGAGTGGAATTCGTAGTTTTTTTATTATTGAATTTAAGCTTTTCAATTGGTGGTTGAGGAAGGAGGAAATTTTTTCTCCTTACGTATCTATGAACGGGGCAAACACTTCATGAAGTCAGTATTCATGGGCAAGAATGCAGTGTTATGGTTGATGAAGAATATAGAACACACGGTGGTCGGAATCAATCCTAAACAGTTTTTTACGCTTAGGGAAGGAGATACCATGTATACTTTGCAGCGGGGATCAAATTCTTTTGGTTAGTTCCTTTTAGTGTTTGAACTCAAAGTTGGTGGGCATAGAAGATCTGTCATAATTCCTGGAGGCAAAGCACAAAATGGTTGGAAGGTCTTTTGGCTTGAACTGAGGAAGATGTTGGAACCTGACCAATATGCTTTAGGTGGTTCAGGCCAGGCCATATTTGTGTCTCAGCCATAGAGGAGAAGGTCGGGGTTTCATCCCTCTCGATCTTTTGTTGAGATATTGAACAGTCAGGTGCAGCCAAGGGATGTGACTCAGCCACAACATATTTCAACCAAGGATAATGATAGAAATATGACTCAGGGGGAGTTTGTGGAGAGGCAGAATCAATGAAGGGGGTTGTTGGCGATGAATTTGAAACTTATAGGTGCTAAGGTGGGGGATATTCTGGTGGGCAAGCCTGATACAATGGTGGTGGGAGGATGTGATAGGAGGAAGCAGTGCATTAATGTGGATACTAAATTAGGTGAGCAAATTCTGGTAGAAAATAGGAAACGTATCCCAGTAAGTTTCAGTTTGAATTCAAAATCAAATGAAAATGGGAAGAGGATTGATTTAAGGAGATCATGTTGGATAGGGAGTGGTTTAATTGTGCAAGATGATGCGAAAGGAAGGAGACAGGTTTCTTGGGATAGCAATAAAGGAGGAGTAAAAAATTTTAAATGAGTAACACGGGCTTGTAAGGAACTTGGCAAGGGAAAGTTGGGTTTGGGCTCTAACGAGTTGGCAGCCCAACAGCCAATTAGTAAGTCTAGTTTAGGCACAAGTATTTTAAGCCCAAATACTTTTGAGCCTGGGAATGTTCCAATAATTCTGTAGGGTCTATATTCTTTTCTGATATTCACGAGAAGGTTAGGGAGAGCCCATTGGTGCTTCCGACGAGCTCCAAGATACCGACACAGGTGACTGGAGGTCTTGTGATGACACAGAAGGAATGGGTACAGGCCGAGAATGCGGAAAGAGTTTCTCGATGCCTCCGATGAGTCCTGTTTTGCCGATACAGGTGGAGCGATGTATCGAGACTGCGAGACACTTCAAAAGGACTGTGATAAGGCCACAAAGGAGGGAGGGTGCACTTTGGTGTCTCCGATGAGCTTGGTGATGCCCATACAGATGGCAGAATGTATCGAGATGCCACAGAAGGCGTGGGTTGAGGCCGAGAAGATTGGAAAGAGTCTCTTGTTGCCTCTAATGCCGAAGAAGGTAGAGAGTGTCATCTGCGATGGAACTTGTGCTTTTGGCTGTAAGCTGAATGGAGGAACGATCTCGACAGTTCTATGGTCGTTGAAACCTCATCCCGTTGCCACGATTAGTTAGCCCTTATCTCTTCGATTTTCTTATGGGGTTGTCGAGAGCTGGTATTTTGGGCTTGGGAGATATGGGTGGGGAAGAGAATGCAGTGTATCATGCAGATTCTCTTAGCTTATCTGGGATTTCCTTTTCAACGGCAGATGCAATGGTTTTATCAGTGGGTATCGGTGAAAATGAGGAATTCTTAGATTGTGCTCCTTTGAAGATTGTTGCTCCTAATGGGTCGATTACTTCAGTTGAACAGGAGGGGGATGGTGAAGTTTTGAGTCTTGAGGCTAAGTTGAATATTTCTGGATGGGTGAAGCATAGAATTCCCAGTTTCAGTAAATTGGTTGGGCTTTCTATGAGCAGCCATGAGAAATTATGCATTGCTCTATTACAGAGGCTAGAATCTGAGATGGAGGCAACCAATGTGTTACATAAGGAAGTCAGTGGTAATCGAAAAGTGGTTAAATCTAAGAACAAGGGAAGAAGAGAGCTGAGATATTTGATCTCTTCGGTAAATTATGATGGGAGATAGAATGTTTAATTGGTACTTCTGTCAAAAGCTGGGAGACTTTAGTAGTTAAGAAGCTAAAAATGATTTCATGGAATGTTAAAGGGTTTAAATGATCCTCAAAAATGTTTGGTAGTGAGAAATCTGTTACGTGAGTGGAAGTGTGACGAAGTTTGTTTACAGGAGACAAAGATTGCCTAGGATGGATAGACAAATGCTTTGTAGTTTATGGAGTTGTCCATACGTGGATTGGGTTGCTTTGGAGGCAGATCAGACTGCTGGTGTGATATTGATCATGTGGGATAAGAGGGTTTTGGAAAAGATGGAGGCCATGGTTGGTACTTTCTCCGTATCAGTTAAGTGGCAAGGGGTGGTAGATGGTTTTGTTTAGGCATGTTCAGGGTGTATGGCCCAAATGATAACAATGAGAGGGGACACATGTGGGACAAGTTGGTCGGTATTCAGCAATATTGGAGGATACCATAGTGTTGTTTTGGGGACTTTAATATTGTATGGTTTCCAAGTGAACGTTTGGGTGAAACACGTATTACTCCGGTTATGGAAAAATTCTCTGAATTTATTGAGGACCTTAATTTGATTGATTTGCCGCTGGAAGGATCGAAAAGTTATACTTGGTCTAGTGGTATAGGTCAACCATCAATGTCTAGGATTGGTAGAGCCTTGATCACTTATGATTGGGAGGAACACTACCCGGATGTTATTCAAAGGATTTTACCTTGTCCCATCTTAGATCATGGTCCAATTCTTTTAAAGGCGGGGGGAATGGCGAGGGGGAAGAGTATGTGGTTGAAGACATATGAGTTTGTGGATAGAGTTCAATCTTGGTGGAACCGGCATCCATTTGTGGGTACACCTAGTTTTGTGCTTGCCAAGAAACTAAAGGCATTGAATGGGGACATAATTCAGTGGAATTGTAGGGAGTTTGGTAATGTAGATCATCATAAGAAACAATTGCTAGAGGAGTTGAAAACTTTAGATGCTAAGGAATCATTTTGTATTACAGCTACTGAATCGACGCATGTCCTCTATTTATATATAAATACCATGTTGGCTTGCCTAATTTAAGTCAAATAGGAAATCTGACATGATGCTGCCTCCTTTATTTGTAGAAGCACGTCTCCAATTTCATTTTCAATCACATGGAATAACAGCCTCTGGTATTCAGTCATTATATTATATTTCAATGCGCCTGCACCTTAACATAATCTATGTTTATCTTCTAAACTTTCTTGTGACCTCATTATTTGTGAAGCCAATGTTTCAAACATGTGTATGTATGTGCATGTGCATTGTTAACTTTGATGGATGACTTCAATATGTTTTTATTGCAGTTTGTTATGGATGGAGACTTTGCGCCAATGGTTGAAATTGCAAAGCTTCGTAAAAAGCATCAGTTTTTGTTTGTTGTTGATGATGTAAGTCACTTTTGTATATTGATTCTTATGAAATCAAAAGAAGTTCTTTGGAGCCTGTCCTGTCCACATGGTACTCTCTTTGGATTGAAGTTAACCCTTAAATGTAAAGTCTATGATATTTATTTGACATCTAAGGCATAGAGATAATGGACTCGAGCAATTTTTGGACAATCAAATCTATTTATTTATTGTCATCATCATCATAATCATCATCATCATCTTCATCATCATCATCATCTTCTTTAACTTCCAACTTGCACCTTGGTTTAATACGAATATGGTACAGGGAAAAATGGCTTCTTGCTGTTACCTACTTTGATGCATGTGTATGCTTTGAGCATTACAGAGTTACTGTTGTTGAGATTTCTTTTCAGGCTCATGGAACATTAGTTTGTGGTAAAAATGGGGGCGGAGTAGCTGAGGAGTTCAATTGTGAAGGAGATGTCGACATATGCATTGGCAGTTTAAGTAAGGCCACAGGCTGCATTGGTGGATTCATAGCATGCAGGTAATTGTTCTAGTGTCCTGCATTCTTCCTTTGTGGTATTGACCCAAAAGAATAAAAATAAATCAATAGAAGTAGGGCTCATCTAGACAACTCTAGGGGATGCAAAACTTTTCATTGTATTGGACATAGCATAACAAACCATTTTTCTTATTTTCTAGAGCTAGCCTTTATAGTTTGTATAATGAGTTCCTTGAATGTTTTGTTTCTTGTATGTGAAAATATGTCTGACTTGGTATGCTATTTTCTGAATGATATATGAACAGCAAAAGTTGGAAGCAACTCATACAATCAAGGGGACGCTCCTTTATATTTTCCACTACCATGCCGATCCCCATTGCTGCAGCTGCCCATGGTAAACCTTAGCAATCTGTTTTGTTGGGGCTCATTTGATGAAACATTAAATCTCATTTTTTGTTTGATAGTTTATTAATAAACAATTGTTCATGGTTCTGGTACGGATTAGGATCTGCTATATTTTTTTTGATAACTCTACTGTGGAGTTCTTGAAATCCAATTCATTAATTGTTTGACATTGCAAGTTGGCATCTGTAGAACTACTTGGGGTATTATGAGCATTTACGAGTACATTAGAAGCCCTAGACGCACTATGGTAATTTCACACGTCTAAAATGTAGCTCTCGGCTCATGAAGCAAGGACACTTTATTTGGAGTGACGTACTTGTGTCATACCAATATCATACCTGCCATGTCATGTTTAATTTTTATTTTAGAAATTGCTCGTCGCTGTATTATATCCGTAACCGTGTTCGTGTCCATGCTTCCTAGGTTTTAGCTGGAGAGGGCTATGTGTGTGTAGCTGTTATAATGAAACTGCAATAACTCTATGGACGTAACTCTACTTCTGGCTGAACTACATAAATTTTGGTGTGCTTGTATTTGTGCCTGATATTTCCTTCGCTTATATTTTTATTGATCACATCTCACAGAGTTAGGGTTATTCCTTACCTTCCCTAACATGTTCATGTTGTAGGAGATTTTTTTTAGAACCCTCATATAACAATTGCGATTATATCATTTTTTTAAAAAAATATTCTTAAATCTATTCAAAGTTTTGATGCTTTCGCACTTCAATTGCTACTTCCACACTATGAGGGTTGACCTTTGAGGGGCTATTTTTGTATGTGTGTGTGTTTATATGATTTTCTGAAGAAAATATGATGTCATAGATTGGGTGATCTTTATATGCTATAGTTCCTATAAGAAAATTAATTCTTATTTGCATCAACTAATTGTCACCTTTTCCTCCTTGGTGAAACACTTTCTCTGTTAATTTGAGTATCACATGCAGCTTCTGTCATTGTGGCGAAAAAGGAAACATGGCGTAGAAGGGAAATTTGGAAAAGGGTACAAGACTTTCGCACTCTTACTGGAATCCCCATCAAAAGTCGTATAATATCGCTTATTGTAGGGAGTGAAGAAAAGGCACTGCAAGCTAGCCGGTCACTCTCTCTCCCCCCCTCCCCCTCTCTCTGTTTCATTATGGTCATTGCTAAAACAACTACTGAATATGTCAATTAATCATTTCAAAACAGGCATTGTTGACATCTGGTTTCTACGTAACCACAGTCAGACCCCCAGCAGTGCCTCCCAACTCATGCAGGTTTGTTATGTACTCTTCAATCTTCATTATACTTTTGTCGCTTTGTATATGTGTGCGTGCAATTTTTTAGTTTCAGTTGTACATTTATTGGTGACTCAATCTTATGAATCTGCTGCTATTGCTCTGCCTCATCAACTACTTGGATTGTGAGATGTTCACCCCACAAAAGTGACGTATTCCCAGATGTTCACACTTCACACACCTTTATCTGAAAATATTGTGAATAGTATTTCCAATTTGGACTAGAAATTTTGGTTGCCACTGAAAAAATTGGATTGCAATTATTTATTATATCTTTCATATATATATATATATATATATATACAAATATGTATTCATACCTTAGACCCTTTGTGCTTTTCACATGCTCCATCTATTCTGTTCACTAGAATTGTCAATGGTTTCTCAAGTTAGGGTATATGCAGTTATGCCAACTGCCAAATTATTGACAAACTGATTATATAAAAGATAGGTCAAATCAGTGTATATAGTGGAAAACTGAAAATGCATATACATAAAGATATGTACAAGATGCCTCCGGCAAGGTTAGAGGAGTAAAAGATATTTTCAGGTCACAGTTTGGAAATCAAAAGCAAAGCCATCAATTATGGTCATATTCGGGTTTCTGTTCTCATTTGACTCTCTATCATATATGAATTGCTTGATGTTTTGTCAAATGCACGAATTTATTTTTTAAAATTATTTTTCTTTTGTTACTTCTAGGCTTAGGGTGACTCTCAGTGCGGTACACACAACAGATGATTTGAAGAAGCTCACCGCTCCACTCTCACAGTGCATTGCTTCAGAGGTATTGGCATCCAAATCTCAAATAAATGTGCAAAGTTGTAGTATTTGAATTCTCTTTCTCCCCATCCTATATTGCATTAATTCCTTTTCGAAAGAAGGATTGGAATGTTTTAAACTTTGCTCTGTTAAAACAGTAATGATTAAGATACTTATGGGCAACTTAAGCTGGATGAATTCAATTTTTTTTTAGCTATAAGCTTTTATTTTTAAAACCGTGTTTTGTGACATTTGTGTGGCTTTCTTGGGGAAAATTCTAAAGAGTAATATTATGAACAATAGGGTCTGTTTGGTAGGGTATTTTGAGTAATTTCAGTGTTTAAACAACGTTACATATTTTTTCATAAGTGGCGGTGTTACGTTCAAGCCAGAGTGTTTCCAGGCCAAAATTAGGAACACCCTAAAAGAGCCCATCACAACAACAACCAACAGAAGGTGCCTCCGCCTCGAGCAACGTTGCAACAGAGCACATCGTGCATTGGAGATTGGAAATCGGTCTTCCTCGCCACCATGAGATCTGTCAAACATTGAGATGAATACTTCTGCAAAATCTTTTGAAAAAAAAAAAAAAAAAGAGCACGATGACGACACAATGTTTCTGCAAGATTTTTATGACAAAAAAAATCTTGCATTTTTGTTGTTTGTAATTGAGGCTGAGAAGGAGGGAGAGGAAGAGATTTGTTAGGAAGAGAACGAAGAGACTGAGAACTTCTCAGTGAGAAGGGCGGAGAGGAAGAGACTTGCGAGAGAAAATAAATAAATAAATAAATAAATAGAGAACCTCTGAACGTGTAGAATAAGTCAAGGCATTGGAAGCATTGGGAAAATAAGAGAAGTTTAACTTTAAATATGTGGATGAGAACCATTCAAGACAAGAGTGAAAAAAAGAAGAAAAAAAGAAGAAGAAGAAGAAGAAGATAAAGATGAGAGAATTAAAAAATGGTGGAAAGGAAAAAAATAAGGGAAAAACCGGATTAGGCTTGGCAATTTAAGAATTTATAATTTCCTTTTATCAAGTAATTTGCCATCATGTCACACTTTTTTTTTTTTTTTTTTTAATGGTGAACTTGCCACTTTCTCTTCTAGTACTCATTGATTGATATGTATTTATATAGAAAGGTGTTATATTCACAATATTTTTATAATATTTTCACAACAAATCATAGGTGGTTAGTTGTTATTGGTTCAAATTTAAATCTAACATCAAGATTACTTTTTTGCCCTAACAATAACAATCAGTAACAACTTGTCACTTAAGATTTGTTGTATAAATATTGTAAAAATATTGTGGACATATCATTTCTCATTTATATATATATATATATATATCTAATAGCTTGAGTCAAATTAGATTACCTGCACATGGGTTTGTGCTAATGTAACTAATAAACAATGATTTAATTAATTAATAATTAATTGGGAGAAGTAACTAATAATTAATAATTAATAATTTAATTAACCAATACATTATAAAAGACAAATAAATTAAATGAAACAACTAAACAACAATAATTAACAATTTTATTAATATTTCAAATAAACTTATGGTTTATTGTTTATTTTTTTACTAGAATTATGGACAAATATTTGATAAGAAAACCACGTAGAAGATAATTGTAAACTTTATATATTTGCGTATTTTTTTATTGTTGTTGTCAATATACAAATTTTCTTTTTATTAGATTGTGTAATTTATACTTGTTGAGGAACACTCTAAAAAAATTCCTGAAGCTGCCATTGATTTTCATATACATTTTCACCCACATGTATTTTCAAAAAATATAAATAACATTACTAAAACAACATTACCAAATGGTCCCAATTTTTCACAAATGCTAATGTGTTAAGGTTTGATTATAATTTATAATAACATCATTTTCATATGGAATAACAACATGCTATCTAGAAGTTGGGAGAAATATTGTTAAAAAATTGGAATTTCTAGACTTCTTAAATGGGGGTATGAAGTGGATCATAATTATGTGATAGCGGATTTTGAATTTTTGCTTAGTGCAGCACCAAAGTCTAAAAATTAGATATTGTTTATTGTTGAAAACTGAAAACATTGTAGCAATATATTTTTTAAATGTGTGAATAGTACTGTGGGACCCAATTTTAAAATAAAAAATGTATTTTTCTGTACTTGTAGGTCTTGTGAACAGTGCATGAAACCCACATAAAAGCACCAGTCGCGCACTGAAAAACGCCAGAAGTGCAATCCAAACAGAACCTAATCCCCTATGATTTAACTTTGTGAAAGTGGGTTTTGAATATTTGATTGCTGCAGCAGTAAAGTCTAAACAGACAGCGGATTTTGAATTTTTTATTAGTGCAGCACCAAAGTCTAAACATGCACTTTGGACTAAATCACCCATAATTTTACTTTGTGAAAGTTAGGTTTGAATTTTTGATTGCTGCAGCAGTAAAGTCTAAACATTTTCTAGTTTCTAAACTCCGCCTTACTGAAATCCCTCAATAATTCAACTAATAATGCTTCCGCACATTCTGCCACTTCCAAAAATCTACAAAAGCCAAAAAAAGCTGCACAAAACAACATCCATTGACTGCACTGTTTTCTCCTTCAATTTTCTATGCAGCTTTTGCGACCTTTTTTATTTACTTTTATTTGATATAGAATTTCACTCTAAGTTAGTCTATGTGTGTGAAACTCCTTTCTGGAAGTTTGAATTCCAACTCTTGGCCCCTTCTCCCCACATCCTATAAACACTTACACTTGTGAAGTAATTATCATGTGAAGGGTGCACGATGGTGCTTTTGAGGCTTAAGGTAAGGCAAATCATGGGTTTTTAATTTTTTTTAATTTTTTTAAAATTTTAGTAGTAGTAGTGGTGGTTATAGATATAAGTGTTGGAAACGAATCAGGCTGATCGCCCATAAGGCCATTGGTGTTTGGTACGTTACTCCCAACACCTCATTCATGCATTGTTCATGACTTTAAGAGGTGTGCCATTGTTTTTAACAGACCAAGGGTGGTACAAAAGTGGTGATCTCCTCCTCTTTCTCAGTCATTTTTGTTATCTAGTTGAAGTTTCTAGGTTGAGAAAACAATGCGTCTTGCTCTAGAAACAAGCACCACCACCAAGAAGACACATAGAGATGTTGCTGATATTGTGAAACACTTGGCAGGCCAATCCTAAAGGTATATACTCGATTTCTTTCTATAAGTTTTTTAAAACACAAACAAAATAAGCCCATCTTTTCCTATTTTCGAGTTTTATTTTCTTTCAACTTGGGGTTCATTTTGCCGGCAGCCAAAGAAGGTGTATTCTCTACCCGCTACGTGGAGTGGGCTTATTAGATATTTACTGGATGTATTTTTAGTTATGACCCATTTAATGAGCTAGGTAATTTGTTTAAATAATTTAATGGGTCCTGTGATTTATTACATATAGACGGTTTTGCGAATCGCTATATAATAGATTGAATTTCTTTAACCAAATTTGGAGGTTTTATTTATTGCTGCATAATAAGTGGGAGAAAAAAACTTTAAACAGGGTTGGACGAAACTTTTTTAAATGTTTGTTTCCTCCTTTAGTTCTAACTTTCCAAAAATTTTATTTTAACCCAAAACACTGCCTTCAGTTGTTATAAATATTGTGGGGGGAGGAACGAATTCAAGCTCGCAAGCAGTTTGTTCGCTTTAGGGCCGAAGGACCCGTACAACTTTGTTCTTTGCAAGTGACGTGAGCAGTTTTTGTAGTGGTACACTCATCCTTAGGTCAAAGGCTTATAAAATATGAGCGGGGCGCATCTTTCTTCGATGTGGGAGCAAATCTCAAAAACTACTCACGTTGCTTGCAAAGAACAAAGACGTGCGGATCCTTTGGCCCTAAAGCAGACACACTGCTTGTGGGCTTGAATTCGTTCTTCCCCCACAAAAAGACGCTTTTGAGGGCAATGCCCATCAAAGGAATTGTCCGCTTTGGGTGGCAGTTTTTGAGACTTATTTCGACCGCACGACTTTGTTACCCCGAAGGGCACGCCTCTACCACTACTACACATGTTGTAGGGGTACACTCATCCTTAGGTCAAAGGCTTATAAAGCATGAATGTGGCGCATCTTTCTTCAATGTGGGAGCAAGTCTCAAAAACTGTTCATATCGCAAAGAACAAAGCCGTGCGGCCTTTCGGCTCCAAAGCGGAAAAATTGCTTACGGGCTTGGATCCGTTCCTCCCTCACAAATATTATTGTCTTTTATAATTAAAATTAATAATAGGGATAATATAAATGCATAATTGGGTTGGATTCAGATATTTATAGTGTAAAACCCAAATCTTAGTGGGTTTTAAAATTTAAACCCAAACATTTTTTAAACCCAAAGAAAAAATTGCAAATCCTCATTATGAGGGTTTAGGTTGGATCAAACAATCCATTAAAATCAATCCATTGTAATCTCTATTGTCTAGGTATGACTACACATTCTTTAAATAATTTTTTAAGATAAAATAAATAAATAAAAATAATCTATACCAAATTATGGAAAATTATGAGGTACACTTAAAATACTTCATAGTTCCTCGAGAATAAAGACAAGACGTTTACCTCACCGTTTCCCCAAAAACACTATAGACCTCTAAAACCTAAGAAATGTTTTGTTGCATGCTGCATGCAAAACATTCACAACATGCATTGAGCCCACCAGCACGTGTTGTGAGTGTTTCGCACTTCCGATACATCAGAAACATATATATGCATGGGACTCACGTACGTGTTGTGAGTGTTTTTGCTCCATGCAACGAAAACACCAACGTAACTTACATGAAGTCATGAACTACTCTAATATGTCAGTTACTATCTCTCTCTCTCTCTCTCTCTCTCTCTCTCTCTCTATATATATATATATATACACTAATGGAGACAGATGAGCTTGTGGGAAAACTTGGTGGAAGAGGCTGTTGCAAAGCTTCAATCTTTGAAACTCCTACTGCCTCTGCGAACCATTCAACTCCCAAGAGATCAACAACGACAAGCTATTGAAAACGAAACAACTCAAAGTTCCTCTAAGTCTGAACAAGGAAAAGACGTCTTCCACGTGTTTGACAAAATACAGCCGTGGGACCGGTGCTCAGTGGAGATTCAGATTGCTGAAATAACGCTTCAGAGATTGGTCCATTATCTAATTTCCAGTACCGGTATGTTTATTTCTTCTCCAATTCTTGTCGTAATTTGCTTTAGCTATTTTGAAATTTTGAATAATTATTGTGTCATTGTGAAACCAAGAATATAATATGTATATATATATATATGTATGTATGGCAAGAAAATTCATCAGGGGAAAAGAGTAACATGTAGTAAGGCTTGTTTGGTAACATGGGTTTGACCTATTTCCTTGTTTACCTGCAATTCTTGTGGGTTAATTGTATAAGTAACGTGTGTAAATTGTAATATGTGTGATCTTACTCTGTAAGAAAAGAATGAAGAGAAAAATTGAAATAAAAAAAAGAAGTTTTAGACTAGACTCGCTCGAGCAAGAGGCCCCAATGCAAGCAAATAGGGATAGGTAAATAGGGAGTGTATATCAACACTTATAAGTGCTAATTGGCAAATCAAAAGTCTCTATTGGCACTTAGCCAAGACCGAGAGAGAGAGAGAGATTGCTACCAGCTGATATTAAAGAATTCTGACTTAGTTGTATCTTAGAGACAAATTTGCTAATAACCTTTTAGCAAATTATTGTACAGGAGCCAATAATATTGTCTTCAAGATAGCAAATTCATTTGTCTCTAAGACATTAAAGGTTTTTAGAGTCTTTAGTTGTTCAGTGTTCACCCCATAATCCCCAACATCAATTTCATGTTGGGGGGTGGTGGGTGAGAAATGGCAATTATGGAATATCAATGAGGATTTCTATTGCTTTTGGCTTGTGCTATTGGTTATAGTGGCTGGTAGGATTTCTTTGAAAAACAAAGATTTTGTCATCTTTCATGCATCATTTACCAAAAGCAAACATTCTTCCGCCATTGTCATGCATCATTTTGCAGCCAAATATGGCTATCTTGGTCATGACCTCTCCCAAGTCCCACCAAGAAGTGAATTACTCTCCGACTAGCTAGGCAGGCAGTTAGCCAAGCCAACTACCCACGTCTCTAATAACTACCCCAGAGGATAGTTATGGCCATCTCTCACTCTCACTCTGTTAATGGAAACAATGAATTTGCGGGACAGCTTAGTTGAAGAGGCACTAGCAAAGCTCGAATCTCTGAAACTCATGCGGCATCTGAGACCCATTCACCTCCCCAATGACCAACAACCAAAACCCGTTGAAAATGAACCTCAAAGCAACTCAATATCAGACCAAGGAGAAGCAGGAAAAGAAGTCTTCCAGGTGTTCGATGAAATGCAGAAGTGGGAACGGTCCTCTGTGGAGGTCCACATTGCAGAAGAAACGTTTCAAAGCTGGGTCTGTGAAATTTCCACCACTAGTAAGTTTTTTTTTTTTTTGGATAATTACAGTAAACCCACATATGGTTAAGCTCGTTTTCACTTTGCCTACCCGTGGTTCAAAGTTTAACACTTTGCCCACCTGAGCTAACTTCCGCTAAGGATCTGTTACCCACCTCTCCTTTCGCCATTAGAAAAACACAATTTTAGAAAAAAAACAAACATAACAAAAATAAAAAAACTAGGGTTTTGATTGCTTAAGAACTTCTATAAGAACAAAGTGGAGGAATAACATACAAATCCCACTTTGATCTTGGCTTCTCTCCTCACTGTGGCTGGGATTCAAAGTGGGTTTGAAGTTGGAATTTGGGGTGGGTTTGCTACTGTGGTTGGGTTTCATTTGAGTTGCCTCAAATCAAACTCCATGGCCGACCCTTCAAGCTCGTTTCCCTCAATCATCGACACCACCTCAGCGGCAAGATCCTCCTCACCAAAAAACCTTACCAAGCCCTCACCAATCCCGAGCTCTCACTCCAAATCTCTTAAGCTTTCCCAGGCCGAACCTCCATCGGACCTCCATGGCTGACACTTCAAGCTCCCACAATAAATCTCATCGAGCCCTCTCTCTCACTCTAAACCCGAGCTCAATCTCTCTAAGCTCTTGGCCTGAGCTCTCTCTAACCCCCTGTTCTCTCATCTCTAAAACTCTCTCAAACGAACTCCATGGCTGCCCCTCTCAAGCTCACCCCTCACATCAACATCGCCACCTTGGGCGGCCTCGCCTCATCAAACCCTCACCGAGCCCTCACAAACCCGAGCTCCCTCTCTCTAATCTTTGAAACCCTCTCAGGCCGAGCCTCCCTCGGACTTCCAAGGTCACCCATCTCCAATCATCAACCACCACCACTCCATGGTGGTTCCTCTACTCTCTGCGTCTCGGCCTAATCTGAACCCAACACGTGCCTCTCTAAACCCGAACTTGGACCATCAAATCTCTCTACCTCTCAAACCCAGAAACTACTCTCCGATCCACGAGCTAAGAGGGGCTTGTACAGCGCGTGAACCACTAAAAGTGATTTTCATTGAGCCCTTTGATTTATGTGCTATTCCTTCACTTTGTTCTTATAGAAGTTCTTAAGCAATCAAAACTCTAGCTTTTTTTTTTATTTTTGTTATGTTTGTTTTTCCCTAAAAATGTGTTTTTCTCTAAAAATGTGTTTTTCTATCGGCAAAAAGAGAGGTAAGTAATAGATCCCTAACGGAAGTTAGCTCAAGTGGGCAAAATATTAAGTTTTGAACCACGGGTAGACAAAGTGAAAACAGGCCTAACCACTGGTGGGTTTACTATAATTATTCTTTTTTTTTCCCTCTCTCCAAATGCATATCTTTATCTGTGGGTGATGTTTGAAATTTGAATATGCTCTGCATATATTGGATATGTATGCAAGTTATAACAGTGAATTGCCAACCCAAAAAGAAAAAGAAAAAAGAAACCAGGGTGATTAACTATTGTGTTAGTAAATCATTGTAAAACTAAGAGTATTATATATACATGTGTATGTCTGTTGAGAAAATTAGAGTGTGAATTTTAGTGAGGGGGTAGTGAGGGTTGCATGCCAAATGGGTTTGACTTATTTCATTGTCACATGCAAGTATGCAACTCTTGTGAGTCAACGGAGTTCTGTTTTGGCTAGGGTGTGATACTAGAATGCGAATAGGGGAAACTAGTGTTCTTGGTGCGTGTCTGGATGGATATATAGGCTGCTAAATGATGCATTGGCGGATGACAAGTAAGGCGGGGTGAGGACAGCAAGGTTAAGTTTGATGTAATGTGAAGTTTGGGCGAATGATATTGAAGAATATGGTGAACAAGAATGCTTAAGTCAGTTATGCATAGCTGTTATAAGCCATTTATTGGAACTTTTTTTCACAATCAGGTGTGTCTTATCTTTTGCTCTCAGCGAGTTCCTAGCTATATGGTGTCAATTAGGCCTGACAAGATGTTTTAGTTTTAGAAGATCTGCATTATGTCTCCACCACCATCATTTTTTGCCAGGCCAACGCCCTCCAATGAGGATAAGCTTCTAAGCTTCTTGCATCTATGACCTGACCCAAAATTTTCATCACAATTAAAGCATGAACCATTGTCTTGTCTCTCCTTAAGCTCTATACGAGTATGTTTCTTGTTATAATAATTGGTAGGATGTAAGTTTCTAACAGATAGAGGCAATTCTCCTTATAATCTTCAGCTGCAAGTAGTCAATGCTTTTATTTTTATAAGTAAATTATAAGTGATGTAATTGCTCTTCATCAAAAAAAAAGTGATGTTATTGCTCCAATTGAAAGTAGTCAATGTTACGGATGGTACTTGGCTTCATAGAGACAAGCAAGTCCCTTGTAGCTGATAAAGTGGTTGGTTTAGAGCTTGGACATCAACACTTACGATGTTCCTTGAGTCCACTAATGAAACAATCCACTTGATATGATGGTTGTAACCCACCTACTCAGTTGAGAAACTTTCTGAACTGGTTTTGGTATTCTCTTTGAACATGCTTGTTTGAGTTTGGTCATATCATCAAAAAAAATTGTCAATCTCTGTTGGTCCATATCGGGTATACAGACTGTTTTAAGCAGTGACCAAGTAAATAAATTTTCTTCTTTTTTTATCTACTTGATACCGTAGTTGCACTGCATGATCAAGATGATATGCGCTAATGCGGCCAAGGGAATTTACTGTTCCGCAAAATTTTGGAATTCAAAGAATTGTTCCACCTACATAACACAATATTTTGGAATTCAAAGAATTATTCCACCTCCCAAAGTGACCAAGTAATATGTTTGAAAGAAATTTCTTTTTATTTTTATTTTTTTTTTTATTAAGATTTTTTTTTTTTTTTTTTTTTTTTTTTTTTGAGAATAGAGTTACGTATAGAGAGACAACGACTATATAAATTCAAGGATGGAACTAGAACTAGTGAATCCCCATTCTCTAGTCCAATCAAATAAAGAGCCACAAAACAAAACTACCAAAAGGATTCCTGATGTCTCCGTATCCTCAAACATATGATGATTTCATTCCCACCAAATTGTCTACATTAAACACAACGGAACTAATTTCCAAATGTCTGATGATTGCTTACCAAACCAATTCCTCTAACCAAACAATAGGTCTATGACCTTACCCGGTAGCGGCCATTGAATCCTGACAGATCTGAATGCAAATCCGGTTGTTGAGGAAGTGGTTGTGGCATTATGGGAGCAAGGAATGGGCATTATGGTGGAGGGTTATTGAGTTGAAATATGGGTCTTCAGTCTATATTGGTGCTTGGGGAGGTTTGGGGCTCACATGGAGTGGGTTCATGGAAGTATATTCCTCGAGGATCGGGATAGTTTGGCATGTCCTCAAAATCTCAGATATGATGTCAGGTGTAGTAATAGAGCTAGATTTTGGCATGATTTGTGGCTTGTGCCCGCCAAGGGTGGCTTTATTTTCTTGGTGTGTGTCTTAGGGTTGGGTATTGATGACAAACAACTTAAGGAAGAGGGGTATAATTGTTATGGTGTGGTATTTCATGTACCTAATGGAAAGGATATGAACCACCTATTCCTACACTGTTCTGCGGCTTTGGACCTATGGGCATTGATATTTTGATTATTTGGAGTCTATTGGGTGATGCCCTCTATGGTACAGGAAGTGTTAGTGGCATGGAAGGAGGGTTGGTTTGGAGCGCGAAGTATTGGGACAATATGGTGGGTTGTTCCGTTGTGTCTTATGTGGTGCATCTGGTGTGAGCAGAATGCCCAATGCTTTGAGGGAGAAGAACTCATTGTGTTTAAATCGAAATATCTCTTTCTAAAGACTTTGTATGAGTGGACTTCTTTGACTTCCTCTTTCTCTGCAGATGGGTCATGGGTTTCTTTCTGGATTCCCCGGGTTCTCATTTGTTGCTGATTTTTCTTTTCTTTGTTTTTGCTCTTTTGTTTTTGAATTGCCTCTTGTATAAAGCCTGTATTCTTGGGCTTTCTCCAATCCTCCTTTTTTTTGGTTTTCAATGAAATTATTCACTTATCAAATATATATAATGTATATTATAAAGCTTACCTTAAGAACTAATACTAATCTCTTCTACTCCTATAGTATAAGATAAGCTCCGATGATTATCTACAATTTTATTTGAATAATGACTTGAAGGAAGATAAACTTAAACTAATCTGAAGTCAATTCGAGATCTGCCCATGTGTTGGTCCCTTGCCTCGTGTATCCATGCAGTCCATGAGCCATAACAGATGTAATGTGACTTTTGGGGGAAAGCTATTGAAGAATGTGGTGAACCAGAATGTTTGAATTTAAATTAATTATGCAGAACAATGATGAACCAGTTATTAAAACTTTTTTCATAATCAGATTTCATATATTTTGCTATAACCAAGTACTCTTATGTGTCTATTGGGCATGAAAAGATGTTTTAGCCAGAAGATATGCATATTTCTATCCCGTTACGATTTTTGTTCTCTACTCAGGACTCTATGGACAATCTTGGTACTAAGACATAGCTGGACCTTGAATATAACTAATACGTAGCATCTTATCATTTTCATTGACATGGATCTTTGCAGGAGAAGAGGTAACTGCTAATGAAGAGGAGTCCCATCCTCAGCAGTTCAAAAAGCTAATTTTGTTCTTTGGAAATGATTATTTGGGCTTGAGCTTGCATCCAACCATTAAAAGGGCTGCTGCAAAGGTGTGCTTGATGATATTTCTTTTAAAGAAAACTTTTGTAAGACACTCCTAAAACATTATGAACTTTATTGTACACCAGGCAGCCCAAGAACATGGAATGGGCCCAAGGGGTTCTGCTCTAGTTTGTGGCTATACTAATTACCATAGGCTACTTGAATCATGCTTGGCAGATCTAAAGAAGAAAGAGGTAAACATTGTACTATAATTCCTTTAGCATTTTATGTGTTTTCTTTCTCCCTCCATCTTTGTTTGTTCTTATATACAGCCATTTCTAAATAAAGCTGACTTGATCACAGCAATAGAACTCAAAAATATAGGAGTATATAAGAAACTCATAAAACATTGGCATAAACTAAGGAGTTGGAATTCTACATTTATGTTGATTTGGTTGTAGCAGTTATGATTATGTATGGATTTGCGAAATGTAATATGGTTGGTTGAAACCACAGATATCAATAATGTGGTATCCTTGCAGGTTTAATACTTCTGGTTTTGTTCTTATGATAACAATCTGTCATTCATGTTGGACCTTTTCTACTATTTCAACAGAAAAAATGATGAATTCTTGTTTAAATTTTTGCTATAGGATTGCCTCCTTTTCCCAACAAGGTTTGCAGCCAACATGGCCTTGATGGTATCAATAGGAAGTATTGCCTCCCTCTTGGCTGTAGGTAGTAAACCTTCAGAGGAGGACAGGATTGCCATATTTTCTGATGCCCTGAATCATGCATCAATTACTGATGGTATTTGTCTGGCTGAGCGCCAACAAAGTGTGGAAGTGTTCATTTATCGACATTGTGACATGTCTCACCTTAATGCACTATTGTATTTTGTTACCTTATGTCCTAATTTTTCAGTGTCCCTATGACTGTTAAGCATACTCTACTCAGGACTCATTATTGCAATGCATTTTGTGTTTTGACAGATTGAAATGCAAAATGAAGAAGAAAGTCGTTGTAACTGATGGGTTAGTCATGTTATAAGTGTTCCTTTATTTTTTGCATGCTCCAAGTGGTTGAGACAAAACCAAAAATTGAGAACCAGGAAAACACAGTTAATTGTTTTAATTCTCTGTGAAATTCTAAATTTTCTTGTCTTTTATCGATATATTAAATTTTCAAACAGGCAAAACTTTTATCTTCGATTAGATTGAGAATCATTGTCAACAAAATTATTTTTAGATGATTGATAAAACTTATTAAAACCACAGTAAAAGATTTACAGCACAAATTAACAGAATCAAGTAGCTAAGCTGCAAACTAGACCACCTGCTTCACATACACATGAAACTAATTATCATGAGAAAACAGAGGAATTTGAAAATAAAAAACAGAGTTAAAAAAAGCCAGAAAGATCACAACCAGGGAATCTCCACCCTCCAAATACAACAAGCACTTGCTCTGAATAGTTTTAGTTATCTTCTTTGGCTGCAATCTATACCTGACATTGTTAATATAACTTCTAGCAAATCCTCTTCAGTTAAGAATTTTCCAACATGAATTTTGTGGTCCTTTTCTCTCCCAATACTATAAACAGTAGCTGCCAAGTTAGCCTGGCTATGGTGCTTTTGAAATCACCATGAAGCTTATCTTTAGCCCACCAAACTTCAGCGTCCTATCATCCCACCATTTTGTCATACAAGTACCTTCTACAAATGGCTGACCAAATCCTTCTAAGAAGGGGTAATAAGAACAAAAAAAGTTCTCTCTAGATTCCATTCTACTCCTGCAGAACTGACACAGTAGGCCTCCATTGAAGCCCCACTTAACCATTCTTTCCTTTGTAGCAATTTGATCTTCAATAATCATCAAATTGATAAAAGCAGACCAATCTTCACCATTTAACGTTTAACTTGCTTCCTTTAGCTCTATGCACTTGCCAAGCATAACCACAGCTGAATACCCCATTTGAAGTAGCAGTCCACAAGATTTTATCCTTCCCACCATGAATTCTAACTAGAGCCACCTGAGCTTGAATGAGAATCAAATTATCTGATCCATTCCTCAACATTAATATTATTTATGTTTGTCTTCTAAACTTTCTTGTGACTACATTATTTTGAAAACTTACGTTTCAAACATGTGTATGTGCATGTGCATGTACATGTACATTGTTATATTTGATAAATGACTTCAATCTGTTTTTATTGCAGTTTGTTTAGTATGGATGGGGACTTTGCACCAATGGTCGAAATTGTGTAGCTTTGCAAGAAGCATCAATTTTTGTTGGTTGTTGATTATGTAAGTCATTTTTATATAGTGATGTTTATGCAATCAAAAGAAGCTGTTTAAGAACCTGTCTTGTGCACATGATAGTCATCGTTGGATTGAAGTTAACCCTTCAATCTAAAGTCTGTGATTCTGATTTGACAGCTAAGGCATAAAGATTATGGACTAATCTGTTTGTCACAGTTTATTTTCTAAATACAGATCATGTACTACTTTTTAAAGGTTTAGTTTTTCTAAATACAGATATACTTTTACGTAGTTTATTTTTAATCACAATAAGCCAAAGAAAATGAACTCTCCCAAACATTATTATTACTATTAACTTTTTTTTTCCCCCCTTCAACTTTCACTTTGGTTTAGATCATGTATGGCACTGAGAAAAATGGCTTCTTCCTGTATACCTACTTTAATGCTTGTATATGCTTTGAAAATTAGTGTTACTGTTGTTGAGAGTTCTTTTCAGGCTTATGGAACTTTTGTTTGTGGCAAAAATGGGGGTGGAGTAGCTGAGGAGTTCAATTGTGAAAAAGAGGTTGACATATGCATTGGTACTTTGAGTAAGGCCACAGGCTGCTATGGTGGATTCATAGCATGTAGGTAACTGTTCTAGTGCACTCTTCATCTGTGGTATGATACAAAAGAATAAAAATAAATCACTAGAAGCAGGGCTCATCTAGACAACTCTCAGGAACATATGACTTCTCACTGTATTGGACATAGCATGCAAACTATTTTTCTTATTATTTTCTATAACTAGCCTTAATATAATGAGTTCCTTGAATATTTTATCTCTTGTATGTGAAAATATGTCTGATTTGGTTATGCTGCTTTCTGAACACTATACGAAAAGCAAAAGTTGGAAGCTAATCATACAATCAAGGGGTCACTCCTTTATATTTTCCACTGCAATGCCGGTCCCCGATGTTGTAGCCGCCCATGGTAATTCTTAGCATTCTCTTTTGTTAGTTGGGGATCATTTATTGAAACAATAAGCTTATGTTGAATGTTTAATTAAAATTAAACTTCTTTCTTGTTCATGGTTCTTGCATGGATTAGGATCCTTTATGGTTTTTAGGGTAATGAAGTTCTTAAATTTTTATTATTATTTGACTTTGCAAGTTGCCATCTGTAGAACTGCTGGCAATATAATTGATGTTTTAGAAAACATTAGAAGCCCTATGTGCACTATGGTAATTGACTAATATGCAGCCCTGGCTAAATAGGGTTGTGTTTGTGTATATCATAATCATGCAACTACTTTTGTAGCCTTCATAATAAAACTAGAGCAACTCTGAACATAAACCTAGTTCTGGATGACATATATTTAGTGTTCTTGTATGTGTGCCTGTTTTTTTCTTTGTTTATACTTTATATCGATAAATTACTGATTTCTCCCAAAGCTTAAGCTGTTAGGAAATTGTGAATTTAATCATTTTGTCCATTATTCTAACATTTTTTTTATTGTCAACTTAGTGATGTAGGGTTTGATCTCTCATATCACTTTGTAGGAGATATCTATAGAACCAACCCTTATGTAACAATTGCAAATACATCATTTTTAAAATACACCTAAATATATTCTAAGCTTCGATGCTTTCATTCTCTCATTCATATTCTCACATGGTGACACAGGTGATAGGACACTACTAGGGCTGACCTTTGAGGGGTGAATTGTGTGTATGGTCATTTGATTTTCTGAAGAAAATATTAAATCATATTATGAGTGATCATTATATGTTACACTCCCTACTAGAAATTTGATTCTTATTTTGCATAAACTATTTATCAACTTTGCCTCCATGGTGAAACACTTTCTTTGTTAACTGCTTGAGTATGACATGCAGCTGCTGTTACTGTGGCAAAAAAGGAAACATGGCGTAGAAGGGAAATTTGGAAGAGGGTACAAGAGTTTCGTGCTCTTACTGGAATCCCCATCTCAAGTCCAATAATATCTCTTATTGTAGGGAGTGAAGAGAAGGCCCTGCTAGCTAGCCAGTTAGTATCTCTCATTATGATTAAGGTCATTGCTAAAGCAACTACTAAATATGTCAATCATTCTGGAACAGGCATTTGTTGACATCTGGTTTCTATGTAACTCCAATCGGACCCCCAGCAGTGCCTCTGAACGCATGCAGGTTTGTTGTGTACTCTTCATTATACTTTTGTCTCTCTGTAAGTGTGACTGCAATTTTCTAGTTTAGGTTGTGTTTTGGTGACTCAATCTTATGAATTCACTTCTATTGCTCTCACTCATTAACCAATAGGATTGTGGTTTGATGCTCACCCCCAAAAAAGTGGGCTGTGGTTCCCAAGTGTTCACACTTCACACACCTTTATCTGAAAATATTGTGGCTATTATCTCTCCAATTTGGGCTAGTAATTTCGGTTGCCACTGACTGAAAACATTGGATTCATGCCTCAGTGCTTTTTACATGCTCTATCATATTCCACGGTATGTAACCCATCTATTCTGCTGACTAGATTTGTCAATGGTTTGCATAAGCTATTGAAAAAGATAAAACATAACTTTGATATCATGTTAGAAAAGTGAGACATATTATTGACACCATGATAACGTGTATGAGAAAATATGATAAAGAAAATAAAGAAAGAAGAGAAAAATTGCAGGAAATTAACTTGGTTCAGCTTTAGAGGGCTAATTTACAGCAGAAAGCCTTTGATGGCTACATCTTTCTATTAAGTTCCATATATTTCAAGAACCTGTTGAAGGGTAATTATAATAGGCTAAATTTTAAGCAAAACCAAGGTTATAATACTTGCACTACAACTAAGCTTAGGATGTAGTCATTGTGCCAAATTGTTAAGAAACTGATTATGTAATATAATTAATATCTACGTCAAATCAATGTATATAGTGAAAATGCATATACATATAGATAAATGAAAGATGAAAAACAATATAGAGTAAAGATATTGAACAACAAATAAAATCAGATCCAATTCATTCAGGTTAAAGTTTGGAAGTCAAAAGCAAAGCTATCATTTATGCTCAGATTTGGGTTTCTGTTCTCATTTAATACTTATTCTGGATGAATTGCTTGATGTTTTTATCAAACTCACGAAGTTATCTTTTTATTCTATTTTAGGCTCAGGGTGACTCTCAGTGCAGTGCAAACACAATGGAGGATCTGAAGAAGCTCACCACGACACTCTCGCAGTGCATTAATTTCAAAGATGTTGACATTCAAATCTCAAATAAAAATGCAAAGCTGTAGTGTTTGGATTCTTTTTCTCCCCTCCTGGAGTGCATTAATTCATTTCTGCAAAATGGATTGGAATGTTTAAAGTTTACTATATTAAAACAGTGATGATTAAGATACTTATGGGCAGCTTAAGCCAGACAATTCCCTTTCTTTTCTTTCAGCCATCACTTTATTCACTATTCTTGAGTCTTCCTATGCATGTAAAATGATAAAATCTAAAAACTTGGACCATAACTATAAGCTATCCTTAACTTAAACAGACATTAATTTAAATCTCTGAACATTGGTCATGAAACAATTTGACTCTATTAGTTCACATGTGCCGAGAAGTTAGAAAAAAGTTAGCGCCTGGCAATTGTCCTCAAAAACAAAATGAGGGTCCAATTGAAGGTGTTAAAGGAACCCATATAACTTATGATCTGCTGGGTAAGTACATCCATTTGATTAGCTATATAAGTGGACAGAAAAGGATCGAGCAAAAGAATTTTAAAATGTATAACATTACTTCTTTTCCTTGTTAGAAGGGGACAGAACTTTGTTCAAGTTTTTTTATTTTATTTTTATAGTTGGATTATGTAGCCTCGCCTTGAGAATTAAGTTTACCTGCGGCTCGATTGGTCAATTGGAGTTGATGCGGTAGTCGAATATGTATAAACACTGTTCTCATAGCAAAAAAGTTTGCTTCTTTTTTTATTTTTTTATTTTTAATAATGATATATTGTTGATTTTTTAGAAATATGATTTATGATATATTGTTCATTAACTATGATCTACTACGTAATTATGTTTATTTATATTGCACTTAGTTTAAATTGTGTGGAAGAAAAAGATTTGATTCTCATACATCTGTTTAGTAATTATCAAATTATAAATGGTCATGGCTTATTATTCTCATACCATAAAATAAAACAATTTGCGGTTTCATACATATTCTCGACCTATGCGGACCTAGAAACTGCACTTATTGAATATTGCCAATAAAAGTCTGCATCAGTTACTCTATTTTGCATGGTGAAGAAAAAATAATATTAAGTGCAACCTAAAGTCCTACACTTCCTAATCCCCTCCTTAAAGGTGGAAATAAATCCTTACTGATTAACCCTTTTACAAAGGAAAAATTGAAAATAATTGTAAAATTTTTGGTGAGATACAATCAAGCATCGTCTATGTCACCATGCAGAAGTGTTTTAAATTTCAAATATTCTCACTTCAATGATGATTGCATTTAATCATTCCTTGCATGGAATTGATGAGCAAATTAATCATCTTTAAGCAATTAATGTTTTATTAGTTATCACATGATTACATTTTCAGTCAGCAAGGAATAGAAATAGGTAGAATAGCTTATCTATATTTTGGATTTTGAATTTGACAGTGAGAATTAGAATGATTGGCTGTTCCTCAAAAAAAAAAAAAAAAAAAAAAAAAGAATGATTGGCTACAGTTGAAGAAAAATATCAACAAAGAAGATCCTGGGAACCTGTGCAGCACCATGAGATCAAGCAACACGATTGATTTTTCATGCATACTTCAGTGTCTTATAGAATCCTTTGACATGACGTAGGGGATGAACTTGAAGCATACCTACATTGGCACAGCATATCACCATTTTCTTACAAAAGTACACAAGCATTAAATATAGAGAGAGAAAAAAAATGGGTGAAATGCAGAGTTTATTGCAATGTGTTTTTTTAATGTTTTATTATCCATGATAATGATAATGAATAACTGAGATTGGAAAAATTTTAACTGAAATAATTTCATAAAATTTTGGATTTTAATTGAAAAAAAAAATTTATAACCTAATTTGAAATATGGCTAAAATTAGGGCTGTAACAAGCTCAGTGAGTAATAAAGATTTGGGCTTAACTCAACATAAAAGTATAATGTTCAAACTCGGTATGAGCCCAAACCAAGCTTGCAAATAATATTCAAGTTGGAGCTCGTAAGAAAGTTTCAAAGCCCGAGCTCAGCTTGATTCGTTACTCAAACCGAACTTGAGCTAAATATCAGGTTCAAACTCGAGTTTAATATCATGATTTTGAGCTTGAGTTCTAACACGAATACATTGTCAAGCTTATTTAATTTAGACAAATGATTCCAACACCCAATTAATAAAAGTCTTAGTAAGATATGAGTTTATTTATCAAGTACATATGAAGCTTATTACCAAGCTCAAATTATTTAGTCATAACCATTTAGATTTTCTAGCTTTTTTTGTGATATATGTACACACACACACACACACACACACACAATCAACATTGTAGTATTTATTGATTACTAATATGATAAATAAATATTTTTTTATTTTAATTATTTTAAGTGATTCATTAATTATTTAAGTATAATGAAATTTTGATGTTAGCTTTCTTAGATTTAGATGAGAAAAAATGATTAGAAATATGGTATTCTTGCTCAAATTTAGTTACTTTTGCAACAGTGGAAACAAAGTTCAACAAAAGAAAAAAAATAAAATAATACACAATCAAGAATGTGCATATATATATATATATATATATATATATAAGTTGGGTTCAAGTTACATTTGGTGTAACTCTAAGCCATGTTACACCAATTAATATTTTTTTAATTGGATGTAAATTATGACAAATCAACCGTTGGATTATATTATTTTTGTATATTCTCCATGCTTGCAAAATTTCAAGGTAATCAAAGATCAATATTCATGTTATCTATAAATTGTATAAATTCAAGTTTTTGTAATTTAAAATAATGTATAAAAGATGAGTTTATGATTCGAATGGTAAATAATATCCGATTGATATGAAATTTGGTATGCATGTTTAGAGCACATAGAAATGTAATCCAACGGTAGAATTTACAAAATATAAATTCATTAACAAGTAATTGGGCGGTGTAACATTGAGTGGTGTAGTATTCAAGTTATATATATATATATATATATATATATGTGTGTGTGTGTGTGTATATGGAACCAACATTGTAGTATTGTTCTATGTAATCGAAAAGATTACTAATATGATAAATACATATATTTTTTATATTAATTATTTAAAGTGGTTCATTAATTATTTAAGCATACTGAAATTTTGATGTCAATTTTTTAAAATTTATATGAGAAACAATTGATTAGAAATATGATATTCTTGCTCAAATTTACTTACTTTTGCAATAGTTGAAACAAAGTCCAAAAAGATAAATAAATAAATTTAATAACAATTTTTGAATTATATCTGTATTTTTATTTATCAAAATGATATTTGCATTTTTTTTAGTAGGCATGAAACAAGTCTATCTATATCAGTCACAATATCATGCAATTTTCAAATTTGTAAACACATATAGTATGATCAAATTATTACAAAATTCTTATTTTCTTTTTATTTTGTCTATAAAATAAAACAATAAAGATTAAAAAATTTTACAAGTAAAATTATTAAAATATTGGGGAAAACTAACAAAATTCACTGCACATCACGCGAGAACTAGACTAGTGAAAAATTAAAAATGAAAGTTATAATTTAGGCAGTGTACTTACATTTGCTATGAAGAAAGGAACCTCAGAATTGAGCAACGGGAGTTCATTCAGTTGTTTAAAATATAAAATTCTTTCTCTTTTGGCTAACTAGTTGTAATTTCCTTTGGGTGTACCAAATTTAGGGAGCTCAATAGCTTGAACCTACTAACTTAGGTCGATTTCTTGATCAACAAGAAACCTAATCAAATGGCTTGATATAGATAATCTATATAACACCCCTTCAAAATAAACAATTCACTTTTTCCAATAAATCTTAATAACACGATTTTCAAGCTAATATCCCAAAGAATTCAATATCCACTCTTCGAACATTGAGTACCTTAAAACCAACTTTGTAGCCCAACTTTGTAGTGATAGAATTTACAAGAGTCAAAAGTCAAAGCTTTATGTCTTGTTCTTGGTTTATTTGGCTTAGTTAATTGTTTGGTTGTAAAAATTTGAGAGAAATCTAAATAGAATTGAGAGGATTTCATTGATTGAGAGAGAATTACAAGAAATGGAATGAATCAATCAATACATAATGTGCTCGTTTATATACACTAAACACGTATAACTAATTCCCTAAAAGGCACCAAAATCAGTTATTTGAAAATTCTAGAAACTGTACACGTGTCAACCTTGAGCAACAACCTCCTAGATTCACAGAACTAACTTCTTCAATGCTCTTGGATGAAGAACTCATGATGTGGCATCACCTTAATCAATTCCAGAACTTCTGTGCTAATCAAGGCATCTGATGCAAGCTTCGTGGTCTGAGCAATGCACTTCTCATCAGCAAATGCTACATTGCTTGCTACCCTCGTAGCTTGAGTACTAATGCTTCTAGCATCAGCAACTGCTGCACTGCCTGCTACTCTGCCTGCTACTCTTGTGACTTGGCTAGTGCATCTCTCATCAGTAGCTGTTGCATCACTTGCTACCTCTATGGCTTGGGTTATGTAGCTTTAATGTGGGATGTTGCTTGCAATTTTAACCTCCCCCTCAAGAGCAAAGCTCTTGCCTTTCAACTTTGCAAGGTTGTATGAGGATACTCCACTATAGAAGCAAAAATATTAATTACACTTAACCTTTTGATCAATATCAGATAGCTTTCCACTCCTAATGCTTTTGTGAACACATCTGCTAATTGATTCTTAGTTGAGACATAAAAGGTTTTAAGTGTACCATCATTGATCTTGTTTCTCACAATATGGCAATTAGCTTTTATGTGTTTTGATCTCTTATGAAACACTGGATTTGTTGCTATATGAAGTGCTACCTGGTTGTCACAGTACATTAACACAGGTTTATCATGTTTGACATGTAAATCTTGTAACAAATGCAAAATCCAAGTCAATTCACAAGTAGTTGTAGCCATGGCCCTATACTTTGCTTCTACACTGGACTTAGACACTATGTTTTGGTTCTTAGACCTCCAAGACACTAAGGCATCACCAAAAAACACACAATAGCCTGTTAAAGACTTCCTTGTTTCAGGGCATCCTGCCCAATCTGCATCACAGTATGCTTTTAAATGCAAATCAGATTCAGTGGGAAAGAAAACACCTTGTCCAGGTGTCCCTTTAATGTACTGAAGTATCCTAGTGGCTGCTTTTATATGTGGTACTCTAGGTTGTGCCAAGAATTGGCTAAGCCTATGCACTGCATAAGTGATGTCTGGCCTGCTTAAAGTCAAGTACATGAGCTTCGCAATGAGTCTTCTATACTGTCCAGGATTTGAAAACAAGTCTCCACCACCTTTGGACAACTTCAATTGTTTTCCATTGGTGTTTGAACTGGTTCACAACCTGTCATACCAGTTTCTTCAAGAACTTCTAGAGCATACTTCCTCTGGGTTAAGCTGATGCTACTCTTATTTCTTGCAATTTCTAAACCCAAGGAATACTTGAGTGATCCTAAATCTTTAATCCCAAACTTTTGATCTAAAACTGACTTGAGAGAGACAACACAAGCATGATCATTCCCTGTGATTATCATATCATCAACATAGAAAAGTAGCGCATTGAACAAAGACCCTTTGTGATACACAAACAATGAATGATCTACCTGGTACTGAACAAAACCAAGTTGTTTTATTGTTGCTAATAGCTTTGTATACCACTGCCTAGAGGCTTGTCTCAAGCCATAAAGAGACTTAACCAACTTACACACTTTAGGAGCAGTTGAAGAAGAAGAAGAAGAGGCTGAAACACACTCCCCCTAACTGGTGAAAACTAGGAGGCAAAGTCATATAAACCTCCTCATCCAAATCCTCATGGAGAAAGGCATTATTGATTTCTAATTGGTGTAAAGGTTATTGTTTAGCAACAGCAAGAGCAAGTAAGACTCTCACTGAAACTGTCCTAGCAACAAGAGAAAAAGTTTCTAGGAAATCAAGTGCCTCTCTTTGGGTATAGCCCTTGGCAACCAGCCTTGATATAAACCTCTCAACACTGCCATCAGGATTAAGTTTCACCTTGTATACCCACTTGCAACCAATGGGAAATTTACCAGGAGGTAAAGTGGTCACATCCTAAATGTGATTCTTCTCAAAGGCTTGGATTTCCTTGTCTATGGTAGCCCTCCAAAGGGGGTCTTGAACAGCCTAGGAAAAAACTTTGGGGTTCTTTAGGACTAGAACTGACTGCCAACAAGTAAGAATGGTAACAAGGTTCCAAATGAGAATAGGTGGGACACTAAGTAAGATCATAAGGAGCACCAATTGCAATTGTAGTACAGACATAGTCCTGCAAGTAAGCAGGATGTCTGGTGTCCCTAGTTGACTTCCTAAAATGCACTGGAGGGACTGAAGTAACTGATGGAGATGATAACACAATACTAGGGACCTGAGTAGGACTAGAGGAAGTATCATTAAAAGGAAAATCAACAAAATCAGGATGAATAAAAGTAGAAGGAGAAGAAGCATCATTAGAATCAATGGAAACAGGATCAGGTATACTAATTGGAGTAACAAAGGAATTGGTACTAGCTGAGGTGGAAGGAGCAACTTCAACACTAGAAGTAACAAAAGGATTTGCAACATTAGTTGAAATAGAAGCAAAAGGAAAAGAATGCTCATGAAAAACAACATCCCTAGAAATGAATACATTATGAGTGGACAAATCAAGGACCTTATATCCCTTAACCCCAAAAGGATACCCCAAGAAAACAGACTTCTTAGCTCTAGGCAAACTTAGTTTTGTGATTAGAAAGTGTGGAAGCAAAACACAAGCATCCAAAGACTTTTAAATGAGAATAACTAGGTGGATGACCAAATAAGACTTCAAAAGGAATCTGATTTGATAAGGCAGATGATGAGATTTTATTAATCAAATAAACCGCAGCAAGAATAGCATGACCCCATAAATGCAAAGGTAAATGAGATTGAAACATGAGAAATCTTGCCACATTCAAGATGTGTTGATGCTTCCTTTCGACAATAACATTCTGTTGTGGGGTTTCAACACAGCTTAAATGATACAAGATGCCTTTCTTGGCAAAGAAATCTCTCATGAAGAATTCAGTGCCATTATCAGACCTTATAGTTTTAACTTTCTTAGAAAATTGTGTCTCCACCATAGTGCAAAACTGCTCTAAAATAGAATGTGTTTGGGACTTATACCTTAACAGATAAACCTAAGTGCACCTTGAGCAGTCATCAATAATAGTTAAGAAATACTTGCAATTATCAATAGTAGACACTGAGAAAGGTCCCTACAAACTTATAGCATTAAGGACAACATAATGCTATAAGTTTGGACTTGGTTGAGAAATATTCAGTGCTTTAAAATAAAAAAATGGAAACCAAATCAAGTAACTCTTGCATTTGAATGGAACCCAAATCAAGTAACTCTTGCATTTGAAGCCTAAACAGTATAAGATTTTCCCACCAAGTATCAAACCTCCCTTTTGGTAAGAGAAATCCTCAAAGAAAGTCCATTCAGCAATCCATGAGGCAGGTCCAGAATAAGCAAGCTTTGATGCCATCTTGGGATAGCAAAATTTGATGATGATCAAATGCTGCCATGTTTTAGAAACAAGAACCCTTCCGAGTAACTTGCTGTGAATGTGGTAAGAACCCTTCTAGGTAATTTGTTGACAATTTCAACCTTTGTACTCTATGCAAGGATTTTTGCTGGATTGATTTTTCCTCGCACCATTAATAAAGTTTTCAGTCTTCCCATAAATAAAATCTGCAAAATTTTATTAGTTTAATTAAGTTAGATCTTACTTTTTAGCTTCTTTTTCAGTATCTTCTTCGCACCATTAAAAAGCTCTTCTTGTTCTTTTATTCATTAAATAAAATCTGCAAAATTTTATTAGTTTAATTAAGTTAGATCTTACTTCTTAGCTTCTTTTTCTTCTTCTTTTTTTTCGTATTGAGTTTTGTAATCTGTCTTAATTTTATAAGATACATTATTCTTAATTTGTTAAACTATTATATGAATCCAATAGTAGAGTCAAACGCAGGCCAAATACAGCAGCATCTAAGTAGAAACATATGAACGAGACATAGCTATCTTTTTTTGTTAAGTGTGTCATGGTATAGCAACGTGCTTTTGTGGCGAAATATATATATATATATATATATATATATATATGGGTTGGGTTCAAGTTACACTTGGTGTAAGTCTAAGCAATGTTACACCACCCAATAACTTGTTATTGAATTAATATTTTGAAAATCCAACCGTTGAATTACATGTTCTATATTTTCTTAACATACATGCCAATTTTCATATCAACTAGATACTATTTACCATTTGATCTATAAACTCATCTTTTATGCATTATTTTAAACTACAAAAAATTTGAATTTTAACAATTAATTGATGACATGGCTATTAATCTTTGAGCACCTCGAAATTTTGCAATTATGAAGAATATACAAAGATAATGTAATCTAACGGTAAATTTGTCAATATTTGCATCCAATTAAAAAATATTAAGTGGTGTAACATTGTTTAGAGTTACACCAAGTATAACTTGAACCCAACCCTATATATATATATATATATATATATATATATATGTAGGGGCAATGGGCCGGTAGGAGCAGCATGTTAGTGGGAAAAATGGGCCTGGAACTCATTATCCATTTGCATAGTACATCTCAAACCCAAGCCGAGGATTAGGGCTTGTCTGAGGACGATTCAACTCGGCCTAGAAGATCCATACTAAAGGCTGGAAAAGTTGAAGGTAAGCTTATCGATTCCGGGAATTTCGCTGAGGACGAATACCACCTCGAGTAATTAAAGCCGAGGTAAGACTTGGAGCTTTGCCGATCAGGAAGGCACCCCAGAGGATTTCGCTGGACTAGGCGAATGTTGTAGAAGCATGTATCAAGAAAAGATCCCAAAATATCAAGGAAGAAGGCTGCCAACCCCACATTGAATGCTTCACAACTAACCCCCTGGCCGCATTTATGTGGAGAAGACATCTGAACAGTGATTTCCAGTCTTGCCGCTCCTACCTAGAGGGTTCTAAAAAATTTGGAAGGGACAGGTGTCAACAAAGAAATCATGACATCTATACGAGGAAGGTTCAGAGAAAGCGGAGAAGTGATATAAAAGGAAGACGAAACCTAAAAAATAAGCACGGAAAAAAAAGAAAAAGAACATATACTGACTTGAGAGAACTATCCTCGGACTTAGGCCGAAATAAATCCTTTAAGACAAATCCCCGTATTTCTTCCCAGTTCATGATCTTAGCCCATACAACTGACAATCCAAACTACGCTAGCCCAGTTTTTCTCGACCTACTCTCTACAAAAATTCATTGTTGTTAGGCCTTTTAGGGAGATCCACCCACTTTTGGGCCGGATATCTCAACCTGTGTCCTTACAATATATATATATATATATATATAAACGTTTTGACTAAAATTAATTCCTATTAATGTGTGAAAGTAGTTCGCTTTGTGCTTATTGCGTGGCCAGGAATTAAGAGTAGGGGGCGAACTGGCGAAGCCAGGAATTATTGTTGGGGGCAAGTTGCGACGCTAATATATTTATCAAAACAATCCTCACACACACACACACACACACACACACACACACACACACACATATATACATTTTTTTTTATATACACACTTTTTTATTTAATAAGTTATATATATACACACACTCAAAAAAAAAAAAAGCTTAGTATTTTCAATTAAAATTATTTTTTATGGCGATCTTCCATAAAATGAAATTCACTTTTTCCATTTTCATAGTGAAACTCTTAAAAAGTTTCATTTTAAATACAAATTATCAAATTTTATACTAAAGTAAGTAAAAAATCTCTCAATTGAACTAATGAAGTTTTCAAAAACATGATTGATCCAAAACTTGGAGGAATAAGTTAGACTCCAAATATATTTAAAGCTACCTTACTCTAACCCATTATGTAGCAACTAAAGACACATTTCGTGTGTAGTTTTAGTGACAAATTTTTTTTAACGAGTCAATGACTTGTTAACCACCACATAACGGGTTGAAAAAGATAGATTCAAACATATTTGATACTACACTTTATCAAATATTTAACAGATAAAAGAGTATATTTTACAATAAAAAATAGAATTGCAAAAAATAAAGCTATATCTCTAAAACTATTAGACCAATTATTTTTTTAGAGCATTATTAGACTAATTCAAATATTTTGGGGGGGGGGGGGGTCAACTCTTATTTTTGTAGACTAAATTTTGAAAACATTAAAATAATTGTATATATATTTAAAAAAAAAATCAAAATTTTGGTATACCCTTCCTTAGGCCAAGTGCTTATAAGGTAAGAGTAGGAAGCATTTCTCCCCGATGTGGGATTGAGCAAAACCTTGAGGATTAGGCCTGCGCCTTGTGTCGTTAATTCCGAAGAGGGCAATACTTGATTGGGGTTCAAGACTAAGTTTCCTCCCACAAAAAATCACACACACCATGGTACACCCTTCCTTAGGCCAAGTGCTTATAAGGCAAGGGTGGGAGGCATCTCTCCCCGATGTGGGATTGAGCAAAACCTTGAGGATTAGGCCTGCATCCCGTGCCACTAATTCTGAAGAGGACAATATCTGATTAGGGTTCGAGACTAAGTTTCCTCCCACAACATATATATTTGTAGTCAATTGAGATTATGGAGAATTCTAATGATAATCATGAGTCCGGATCAATTCCTAAATGAACTTGTATCAAAGTAGATTCTGTATGACAATTACATTAGCATATAATTGCTTATTTATTTTGTTATTAATATTGATTAATTTTTTACTTGCAATCTTGTCCCCGACTTAAATTCCTAGCTCTGTCACTTTTTACATGCAAAAGTTAAAGATTTAACAAAATATCATGTTGTCTTACACTGCATTTTTTTTTTAATCTTTATATAACGTCTTACACTCCCTTTACACTCTTCAAATATATCATGTGTCAAATATAGACATTCTAAAAAATTATTGACACCTAATATTAATTAAAGTATGGACATCATGTGTGTATACTTCCTGTAGGGATCAGGGCCCAAAATTGAATATTGGGCGTTGGGCTTTATCCAGGGGCATTGGCAGGTCCGAGAAGAACAAATTAGTAAGGAGAGCTCCTGTTTAGAATCTCATGAGCACAAGATAATGAGAGGTGATCTGAAAAGGAATTTCTCCTTGAACATAACAAACATTGGAGAAGTTCGAGTCCCCGCAATGGAGGCAGCACTCGCAGAAGCCTCGGCGACAGGAGTATGCCCCATGAACTTGCAAGAAGGAAGGAAATCCAAACCTGTCCAGGGAAATCCACCACATTAAATGTACTACAACTACTTTCCTGGCCATATTTATGTGGAGAAGACCCTTGAACAGTGCTGCCTTAGCTACTACAACTCACAGAAAACTAAAGTGGGTGTCTGATGTGATGGGTACTCAAGTGGAAGCTCAGATGATCAACAAGTATAGGATCAAGATGTACCCATAATGACTATATAATGTGCAAGATACTCCAAAGGAGAGGGACGGAGAAAAAAAAGAAAACTTGTAATAAAACTTGAAAAGCAATAGAAAAGAATCAGTCTCCTTGGATTTAGCCGAATACATTTTCCTCTTTTGAATGTTCATTGTCTTTCTTTCCTTGTTACCTTAACCTGCTGGACTGTTACTTGTCTCGCTATAGCCTAGCTCTTCAATCCACTTCTCTACAAATTTATTGTTTGGGCTTTTTTGATTTGGGTCCATACACCCTTTGGGCGAAGAATTCAAACCCTGTCCCTACACTTCCAATGTAAAGCAATAATTTTCCTTTTTACATTAGATAAATTATTTAATAAATCTGGGTTGGATTGTATTATCAAACTTGATACATTTTTCTTCTATAGCCCCTAAAAAAAAAACTAAAAATCAAAATGATCACAAAAATTAGCCCTACATTATCCATTTTTATAGATCTAATGATTTTTACTTATTAATTTTCATAAATATTTTTCAACAAGATTATATTATGTTATAATTGATTTAAACATATAGTTGTATTGAATTCAACCGTATAGTTGTGTAATGAACAATTTGTTTGAGAAACAAACTAACAGTTAAACACACACACACACACACACACACACACACACACACACACACTTAATTACACTCTCTCACCAAGCTCAAACACATTATTTAACCCAAAATACCACTACAAAATGGCCTAACTCTTATAGTAATAGAGTGGGGTTTTAAGCTATGGGAAAGAGTTGTTGCATTGATATAGAAAAAGTAGCATTATTTTTAGAAGAAGAAAAAAGAGTTGTTGCATTGATTACTTCAATTATCTTTGGAACAACATGGTTAAATTTAGTGATAGAACCTAAGTTATTATATCTTTTTTTTTTTTTTTTTGGTCTCACAATTTAGTCTAGAGGCCATTATTTTTTTGCAACTTATTAAAGTGGTAGGTCATGAGTGGTGAAAATAAAAACAATGTTAGTGATGAGTTCATGTGAAAGTTATTATTCACCACTCGCAATCAGCCATCTCAACAAATTGTACAAGAGTTGAGTTCCTAGCAAAGTTATTTGAGTGATGTTGGAAATACCACAAAATTTATATATATATATATATATATATTATAAACATATGTGTCACCAATCATAATAAATTTATTGAAAACATTCATTAGATTATGAAATCTACAAATATAACATTCATTGCTACATAGGTATATAAGTATTTTATAATAAAATTTATCCTAGTTTTAGTATTTTCCAAATGGTTTATCTTACTCTCTCCCTCCCTTCCCCCCCCCCCCCCTCCACACACACACACACACACACACACACACACACTCACACTCCCAAGTCCCACCAAGGAGTGAGCTACTCAATTACACTCCAACTTGGCAGTTAGGGGTGTGCATGACATGGTTTTTTTTAAACCTAACTTGATCTTCTCAGATTAATTTCTCCTAACCAACCCAACCCATTACTAGTATAGAAACAAACCCAATCTTGCCCACATGGGTTGGACTAAATTGGATTGGATTGATGAGTTGTGTTTATATATTTTAGGATAAAGTTTAGTTATAAAATTGGTTGTAGTTTAAGACTACAATTTTACTCAATATCATTTAATTAGAGGTGAATTTTGACAAATCCACTGTTGGATTACATCTTTTTCTTATAACCTCCATGCTTGCAAAATTTCTAGGAAATTAAAGATTAATTGCTATGTCATCAATAAATTGTTTAAATTGTAAGTTTTTGTAGTTTAAAATTATGCGATTATATAGTAAATAATATCCGATTGACACAAAATTTGATATATGTATTAAGAGAGTAAAGAACATGAAATTCAACGGTTAGATTAATTGCAAAATTTCTAGGAAATTAAAGATTAATTGCTATGTCATCAATAAATTGTTTAAATTGTAAGTTTTTGTAGTTTAAAATTATGCGATCATATAGTAAATAATATCCGATTGACACAAAATTTGATATATGTATTAAGAGAGTAAAGAACATGAAATTCAACGGTTAGATTTTCAAAATATGTAGTAATTTTTATTTTATTGAGTAAGTTTGTAGCCTAAAGCTACAACTAATTTTGTAGTTAAATTTTGTCCTATATTTTATAGCTTATAAAAAATTGGGTGTGCATCAACTATTTAAGCAATTTTTTTAATTAGTTATTAAAATTCACACAATTTCCTAAATTGTATTTCAAATTTTCAAATTCATCAAACTAATTTTCAAAACCTAATTTGTTCCACATGTCGGTACTCACAACCTTACAAACCGTATTTTGAAAACACTTTTATAATTTTGAAATCTTGTTTATTTTGAAAAGACGATTTTAACTAAGGTCGTACACATATACTCTGTACACGTCTAGAAAAAATATTTTATATTAAATAATATCACTTTAATAATATTAAAATTCAATATATAAAAGACATATAAATAAAAATAAACACCCACTAACGCAAATGTCCGGAATATATTTTGATACGGCGGCCACAAAATCATTCAAGACAAAATCATTCTCCCACCTGTAATAATCAGCCGATGTTTGTGGGTTAGGTGATCAGCCATTTAAGTCCTCATGGCAGCTAACCAAGCCAACTACCCTCGTTCCAGGCCAAATCTAATAACTACCTCTCTCTCCCTCTCTCTCTGTCTCTCTCTGCTAATGGAAACAATGAACTTGTGGGACAACTTGGTCGAAGAGGCACTTGTAAAGCTCGAAAATCTGAAACTCCTGCGGTCTCTGAGACCCATTCACCTCCCCAATGACCGACAATCAAAACCCATTGAAAATGAAGCTCAAAGCTCCTCAATATCCGACCATGAAGAAGCAGGAAAAGATGTCTTCCAGGTGTACGATGAAATGCAACAGTGGGACCGGTCCTCTGTGGAGGTCCAGATTGCAGAAGAAACGTTTCAAAGATGGGTCTGTGACATTCCCAGTACTGGTAACCTTCTTCTTTTCTCACCAAAATCCTATCTTTATTTGCTTTGGCTTTTGAAAAAAAAAAAAAAAAATTTGTGGGCAATGTTTGAGATTTGAATATGCTCTGCGTATTTGCATTATGAAGTTAATAAAGTTTTTGCCTTTTGATCTCATTGGTTATGCATGCAAGTAATAATAGTGAATTGTCAACCAAAACCAACTATTGTGTTTGTAAGTCATTGTAAAACCAAGAGTGTAATATGGACATATGTATGTCTGCTGAGAAAATTTAGTGTATGAATTTTAGTGTGGGGATAGTGAGGGTTGAATGCCAAAATGGGTTTGACTTGTTTCATTGTTACGGCTTACATGCAAGTAGGCAACTCTTGTGGGTCAATGAATGTTCTGTTTTGGCTGGGGTGTGTGTTTAAGCGGGCAATCATGATGAGATATGGGAATAGTGGAATGAGAATGGGTGAAACTAATGCTGTGTGTGTGTTGGATAAATATATTGGCTGCTAAATGATGCATTGACAGATGACAAATAAGGTCGGGTGAGGACAGTGAGGTTAAGTTTGTTGTAATGTGAAATTTGGGCAATTGATATTGACGAATATGTTGAACAAGAATACTTAAAGTCAATTATGCATAGCAGTTATGAAACATTTTATTGGAACTTTTATCACAAGCTGGTGTGTCTTATCTTTGGTTCTCACCAAGTACCGATATGGTGTCAATTGGGCATGATAAGATGTCTTAGTTTAAGAAGATCTGCATATGTCTACACAACCATCATTTCCATTCTTAGACTCTCCAGGGCCTTATTTGTTGTTGAATTTTACAAATATATATCATCATATTATTCACATTGACACTGATCATTGCAGGGGATGAGGCGGTCTGCAGAGATAAATTAACTGGTAATGAATCAGAGTCCTGCCCTCAGCAGTTCAAAAAACTACTTTTGTTCTCTGGAAATGATTATTTGGGCTTGAGTTCACATCCTACAATTGGAAAGGCAGCTGCAAAGGTGTGCTTAATGATAATTCTTTACTCCAAGTATACTTTCCCCAAGTTCATAGTTTTTTAATAAAAAAAAAAAACTTTTAAATAGTTCTCCTTTTCCTAAAAGGACTGCTAATTGTACACCAGGCTGCCCTAGAACTTGGAATGGGCCCAAGGGGTTCTGCTCTAATATGTGGCTATACCAATTACCATAGGCTATTGGAGACGTGCTTGGCAGATCTAAAGATGAAAGAGGTATGTATTATAAAAATGACTTGAGCTGTTTATATGATTTTTCTTTTTTATAAATTTGTGCTTGTTATTATATCTAACCATTTCTCAAGAAATTCCAGTTGTTCATGGTATAAGAACCCAAAAGTATGATTAAGAAATTCATAACATGTTGGCATGAGCCAGGGTTTGAATGAATCCCAATAAGGGTTTTGGAATACTACATTCATGATTGACTTGGTTCCAGTGATGATAATTATCCAGACCATGGGTTTTGCAAGATGTACTATGGTACATTGAAACTCACAGAGATCAATTATGTAGTTTTCTTGGAGGTTTAATAAATTGGGTTGTGTTCTTTTGATCACCATTTGCAAATCATCTGACCTTTTCTAGTTTTTTCAACTGAAAACTGATGCATTTTTGTTTAATATTTATGCTATAGGATTGCCTTCTTTGTCCTACAGGGTTTGCAGCGAATATGGCCTTGATGGTAGTATTGGGAAACATTGGTGCTCTCTTGACTGCAGGCAGGACACCTTTGGAGGAAGAAACGATTGCCATATTTTCTGATTCACTGAATCATGCATCAATAATTGATGGTATTCGTCTTGCTGAGCGACAAAAAAGTGTGGAATTGTTCATCTATAGACATTGTGACATGTCTCACCTTAATGCACTGTTGTAGGTTTTAACCTTTTGTCTTAAATTTTCAGCCTCGCTTCATTGTTTAGCATACTCTACCCAAGACTCATATTGATGCATTTGTGTTTTGACAGATTGAAATGCAAAACGAAGAGGAAAGTCGTTGTGACTGATGGGTTAGTCATGTTGTAATATGTGTTACTTACAATTTCACTCTTAGCAAGCTCCATGTGGTTGAGAAAATTAGGCAAAAATGAGAGCCAGAAAAGCACAGTGCATGGTTTTAATGTTTTCTTTTAATTCTCTTTTATCCATTTATTATGCTGTCAAATGTGCATTTAAGAAACTTTTATCGTGGATTGGGTTGAGAATAATTATTGACAAAATTCTCTTGCATACCTCTAGGCATATACATCAAAGTTAAAGGTGACACACATGGATCCCACTAGGATATTCTAAGGCTTGTATTATATATCATTCTTCTCATTCAGATCATAATGAGAACAAATTATGATATAATAAATTAAGTTTAGATAGGGGACTTCCAAGATGTCTTTTTAATCTTTAGTGGTTCACATTTATCATCATGTAAATGACTCTGCTAGGATGGGCTTTATTGGTCAGTGGGAAACAGTGTAGTCTTATTTGTTTAGCTAATTGTGTCCACGTATTGGTTTGTTCTCTTGCAGACTTTATGTCTGGTGTACTAATTAGGTTCATCTTCTAAACTTTTTTGTTATTTCATCATTTACAAAGAGGGTGTTTCTACATACGTGTCATGTGTGTGTGCGTGTGTGCATTGTTGAATTTGGTGGATGACTTCAATCTCTTTTTATTACAGTCTATTTAGTATGGATGGAGACTTTGCACCAATGATCGAACTTGTGAAGCTTCGCAGGAAGCACCAGTTTTTGTTAGTCGTTGATGATGTAAGTCACTTTTAGTATTGATGCTTATGATATCAAAAGAAGCTGTTTGGAGGGAGTCTTGTACACATAAACTCATCTTGGGATTATAGTTAACCCCAACGTGAAGTCTATGATTGAAGTCTATGATTTATTGATGGCTAAAGTATAGAGAACATGGCTAGAGCACATCTCTGACAATCAAATTCATTCTTTTAACTTTCAACTATCAACACGCGTCTTGGTTTAGTTCATGAATGGTAGAGGCAAAAATGGCTTCTTCCTGTTTACCTTCTTCAATGCATTATATGCCCTGAAGAATAGAGAGTTACTCTTGTTGAGATTTTTTTTCCAGGCTCATGGAACATTTGTTTGTGGTAAAAATGGGGGTGGAGTGGCTGAAGAGTTCAATTGTGAAGGAGATGTTGACATATGCATAGGCACTTTAAGTAAGGCTGCAGGTTGCCATGGTGGATTTATAGCATGCAGGTAATTCTTCTTGTGTGCTCTTCCCTCTAGGTATGATGGAGAATAATAGAAATAATTAGGCTTATCTAGACAATCCCTGGAAGACTGTCATTGTATTGGAACTGAGCAAAACAAATTATTTTTCTCTAGCATTTATACCATGAGTTCCTTGAATGTTTTATCTCCTGTATGTGAAAATATGTTTGATTTAGTTATGGCATTATCTGAATGCTATATAAACAGCAAAAGGTGGAAGAAACTCGTACAATCAAGGGGTCGCTCCTTTATATTTTCCACAGCCATGCCAGTCCCCATTGCTGCAGCTGCCCATGGTACACCTTATATCTTCCTTTCAAAAGCAAGCTTTGTGGACAAATTATTGATACTTATCATTTTTATGTTTATTCTTAATAAAGGATCTCGAGTGAAGGAAAGAGTGAGAGTAGAACATAAGAGAAAGAAGTGACTAAGTTTTTATCCCATTTCACAATGTTGTGCCGTAGGAAGCATACACTTCATTTAGGGTGTTGTACTCGTGTTGGACACTTGACATGCTTGGGACACTTCTGCATGAGTGTCCTAGCCGTATCATTTTTATAAAAAAAATGTAGAACACAGCTAGGACATGAAAACAACAGGAATCAAATACCCTTTCACAAAACAAAAAGATCATTCATGCCTTAAATCGTAATATTGTATTTGAAAATTAATAAATATATTTATTCTTGGTTTGTATTCTAGTTTCTAAACATCCTTTAATAGTCATTGATTTGCTTTATTATCAATTATTACTCTTAATTTGTTATGTATTTAACATTATATGAAAAAAAATACTTAATAATATATAGAAAATAAAAATAAAAATATATTTAATAGATGTGTCCCATCGTACCCGTACCCATGTCCATGCACTGACCATTGAAATTGATAAGCTGTTGCTTACCAACTCATTTTCCTTCTCTTGCTGATTCATTTATGGAATTCAAAAGTGTGAAAAATCAGAGCCTCAAGATATTTGTTAAATATATGTGATTACATAAAGGTGTAAATACCCGATTATTTGGTATTCTAAGTAAGAACCCTCATAGAACCATTGGAATTATATCATTCTCAAGAACATACTTAAATAGCCAATGACCTTTAGGTCAAGTGGCATTTCCTAGTGCTTCCAACCGTGACATTCAAGTTCAAATCCCTCCCCCCCACCCCACTTACAATATATAGAAAAAAAAAAAGCATAGTTAAATATATTCTAAGCTTTGACACTCGCACACCCAATGTTACATGCATGTATGTATGATTTTTTGCAGATATTATGAGACATAATTGAGTGATGTTTATATGTTACGCTCAGTGAGAAATTCAAATTCTTAGTTGCCACAACTAATTGTTGCCTTTCCCTCCTTGGTGAAACACCATCTTCCTTAATTACTTGAGTATGGCATGCAGCTGCTGTTATTGTGGCAAAAAAGGAGACATGGCGTAGGAGGGAAATTTGGAAACGGGTGCAAGACTTTCATGCTCTTACTGGAATCCCCATCACAAGTCCCATAATATCTCTTATTGTGGGGAGTGAAGAAAAGGCCCTACAGTCCAGCCGGTCTCTCTCTCTCTCTCTCTCTCTCTCTCTCTCTCTCCTCTCTGTGTGTGTGTGTGACTATTGTCATTGCTAAGAAGCTACTGAATATGCCAATTATTCTGGAACAGGCATTTGTTGAAATCTGGTTTCCATGTAACTGCAATAAGACCCCCAACAGTGCCTCCCAACTCATGCAGGTTTGTTGTGTACAATGTGTGATGCTTTTGTTTTTTTGTTTTGTTTTGTTTTGGTTGTTAGTACCTATGTGAGTGTAGCATTAGTTTTATATATCTTGCTAGCTTCATGCCAAGAACCTTGTTGCCTACTGGTATTTTTGGGATTAAGAATTTTGGGTGCCCCTGACTGAATACGATAGTGAATTCATTCGTTGCATTTCTGTTTTCGCCCACCTCAATACAATCTGACCAGAATAAACCATCCACCCATCTTATTCTGTTGACTAGCAACAATTATCTCATACATGGATATATGCACGCTCCCTCTCACAGTTTGAGTCCACAACTGTGTTGGACAGACCTGCTGTGAGGAGGATGCATATATTGAGAATGCATATATCCGATGTACGAAATAATTATTGCTAGTTTGCGAATATGACAGGTGGATGGTTTATTCTGGTCAGGCTGTATTGAGGTGGACAAAAAGTATAAACAATCTGATTATTTAAAATAAATATCAGTGTATACAAATGATGAATACAGTAAGAATGCATACACATAAAGATATGTACAAGTTGGCACCGGATACAGATTTAGGAATAATTACGTTTTATCGTATGCATAAATTGATTTTTTATTCTGATTTTTTCCTTTTAGGCTTAGGGTGACTCTCACTGCAGTGCACACAATGGATGATCTGAAGAAGCTCACCACTGCATTGTCACAGTGCATTGATTTCCAAGATATTGGCATCCAAAACTCAAGTGGATATGCAAGGCTTTAGTATTTCGATTCCCCTTCCCCCCTTCCTATGGACTGCATTGATTCTTTTCCTTTTTTTTTTTTTTTTTCGCTAGAGCATTGATTCATTTCTAGGATAAGAGTTTATATGTTGAAAATTTTGCTCTGTTAATCACCGGTGAATGATCTGGCTAATGAATTTTCAGCTGTAAGCTTTTATTGCTAATGAATGATCTGGCTAGGTTAATTTACTCTCATCTTGAGTTTGCCTATTCATTTGAATTCTAAGCTTGAGCCATAGGCGATTCTGAAGTAATACAAAGGAACTCATATTTTTGCTAAGAATCTATTATGAACCTTGTGGGAAGAATTTCAAAAAGGTTGGCACCTGGTCATTGTGTAATTGTCAAATATATGTGTGCGTTTGGAATGATGAAAGTTGCTAGCTTATTTTATTATTCAGCTTATTTTTACTACTATTCATGAGTCCTACTGCACTTTTTGATACTATTCATGAGTTTTACTGTACTATTTCAGCGAACTTTTATCTTTATTTACAGTTCTTTTAGTAAAAAGCTTTCAGTTTCAAAAAAATAAACGGATTCCAAACAGATTCATATGTAAGGTGTTTGCATTGCATGGGCATGTATTTTAGAAGTAGTCACCACTCACCACCAACATGCATGTGAGAGCCAACACAGCAGCATTATTACTGATTTACTATATATTATAAATGCTTACCAGAAAGGACAGGATAATCACCATTGTCCTATATAGGTCTCAAGTTTTTCACTTTTAACCTTTACTTCCAAAGGAGAGAATCCTAGAACCTCCAAAGATATGTTGTCCATATAAAACCCCTTCTTACAAGTTTTATATATATATATATATATATATATATATATATATATATATATTGTTCAATCGTGTGAATATTACTTTCCGAAGAATCTTTTTGTATACTTAACCCCTAAAAACCTCTCCACATAACAATATAAAAATCAAACAATCAACCCTGGTTAGACTTGTCCAACGAAGGTTTGGGAGAAGCCAAACCCAACCACCATCCCTCTCCTGATGTCAACCATGAGGAGTTGGAGGTGGAAGAGGAGCTACCTCGAGGAGTTTGCTGCTTCTGCTCATCAGGGTTTCTTTTCACATCCTTGCTTTCTGTTTCTTCATCTTTCTCAACCATTTCGAACTGTAAGGTACAAAAAGCACATCATAAACAAAGGAAAACAGATTCATTTTCCTCATATTCATATATAGTAACTAAGTTAAACAGAACAACGCAAGCAGCACTAATATTTCTCACATTTTGTTGAGGTTATGAGTTGTGATTGGAACAATATAACTTTCACATTCACTCACCCCTTGAGTGACACCACTTTTATACCATTAGACTTATTATTAGAGAAAAATTGAAATAAGTCTATACGGATATGACAAAACTTAGGTATAGTACTTTAGGTGTTGTTCTTTAGGTTCTTCTTTTAAGATTTTGTCACATGGATTTTTATCTAAAAAATACACTTCCATTCCATGAGAAAAAAATCTACATGACAGAATCTTAAGAGAGAAACTTAAGGAATAGCACTTAAGTTTTGTACCTAAGTCTTGCCCATACGGATATTAATTTTTACAATTATTGCCAGGATCTATTGTGAATTTGTGATTGTTACATGATAAAAATGATGTCAACTATGGAAGGGCTATATATCACTAGTGAAAAAATGTTTATCCCTATGATTACACAATTGGACGAGATGAGGGCTAAGAGATGCTCACATGTGGCATTGGAGCAATGGAGGTCAGGTTAAAGTGCCTTCTTTGATCGGTGATAGTCCCACAATATGCTATGTCAGTGTCACTCTGTTGAGTCTGAGGGGGCTCATTGAGGTTAATGAGGGAGTTTTTGGTTGTAGTGATACTTTGGGTCTGGGGGGTCTCAGGTGGGAGAGGAGGAGAAGTAGAGGGTCTAGTGATCACACTCTGAAGAATGGCATTGCTGACAGGGCGCCTCTCAGCCAATGGCTTGACAGGTGAAGTTGGGTGTGGGCCCAGATGAGGCTTATATGGAGGGAGGAGATGGGATTTTAAGGTTGTGGAAGAGGCTGAAGGTGGAGTTGAGACCACTAGGTGGTCTTCAAGGTGGACCATAGACTGAGGGGATGTGATCATGTTTGACTTTGGCCACAGAAAGGACCCCTGTGGCTTGCATATCCTGAACCCACTCTTCAGCTTTTTTATCTTTGCTGCCTTGTCTTCTGTTGCTGTTGTTACGGCTGCCTTGTCTCCTCCCTTGTCCTCCTCTTGTTCTTCACCTGATTTGTTCTTCTGTTCCAACTGATCCTTTGTCTCTCTTACGGTGTGTGATGGTGTTGTTGGAGATCCTATCAATAATAGTGGTGGTGCTTCTGATTCTGGCATGATTGTTTCCCCCACTGCAGCTGATTTCAGCATACCCATTTTCTCCTGCATTAATAAGCGTCCATCAATGCCACTTCATTTACTACTTTTTTATAACCCACTTCATTTATTACTTAGTAGTTAATTCAGCACCATTTTTTTATGAAATATATGTTGTTGATCCCATGTTATAATGTTTGCAATAATTATTGTCATTCCTCCATTAAATCAAAACGTGACAAAAGTGACAAAATATTAAGACAACTGCTCAGGTGTTATTCATGTCTAGTACATCTCAAAATTATCCAAGTATTACCCGGAAGGGAATTGTTAATCCATTTATTAAATGTTATACTTTAGATATTTTTAATTAAATTCAATCATGTATTTGTATTAATTAATACAACATAAAAGTTATTATATTCTCCTAAAGACAATTAATTGGCCAATATAGTGACAATATAAAATTTTATTTGGGTAACCTTATACAGCATAGCTAGAACTACGTTTGTCCTTTATTTCTTAATGGATCAGCATGTGGGTCATTTCCAAAGTTCGGATACTATGGTCTTGACAATAATTGTCAGGCGCTTCAGGGCAAAAAATAGTAATCATCCTATCAAAAAAAAAAAAAAAAAAAAAAAAAAAAGTAATCATGGCAATATACCTACACACTTTCAATCGACAGAACAGCAAGGATTAGAGGATAGGTTCATGGTTGGTACCTCCATTCCACTCAAATATTGTGAAATTTTCATCAGTTCTTTGACTTCTTTATCGACCTTAGCTTTCCTATTCATCCAATCTGTATACATTTCCTGTGAAAACATTAAGCAAATAGTTGATTATTTGGAGGGAAAAAAAAATCAAATAGTTAATACAGGCATCGTCAAGCTGAATTGAACACTAGCAAAATCTGTTGATATTCACCTTCAATGGAATCAGTGAGCCTTCTTCATGGTCCCAGTTCAGACATGTCACAGAAGAATTTGGGGTGGTGGCAATGGGTAGATTCTCCTCTTGCTTTTTGGTCACCAGCTCCTGAATATTCCTGTTTGACCAACATGATCAAAGACACAACAAGACTAAGCTCCATTAAGAAAAGTGACTGTTAAGAAAAAAGGCACTAGGTACTAAAATCCACAAAAGTGATAAATGAAATAAAAAAAAGGAAAGAGAAATGGCATTATTTATAATTTTATATCAATAAGAATAAGGCCAAATATATAAAGGATCAATAATATCACGAAAAAAGGACATTACTTTTTCATTTTGGCCATCTCTTCCTTGAGCTCCCCGAGCTCTCTGGTAGAAATGGCATCCTGAGAAGGGTCATCTCCTGGCTTCCACCCAGGTGGTGGAATCCAATAAGGGTCTTGAATCCCAGCATCTTTCCTAATATTTAGCAGATCAGCACTCTCCAGCCAATACTCCATGGCCCCTTCAGAATTGTGGCGCCGCCGGAACCGCTCCTCCCCACCGGGCGCCACCTTTCCAGCCATATGCTTCAGCAAATGGTCTAATAAACCTGTATCACCAACGAGCTTCCTTGCCTCTGTTCTCAGTGCTGGCCTTAGTATCGGATTCCCAAAGACAGCTTTTTGGTCCTTCATAATTTTCAAGATGTTCACCTCAGCCAGCTTGTACCTTCATAAATATAATTTCATGCATCAATTTAAAGAAATTTCCAAATCTATTCAAATACTAAAATTACTGTCAATTTACTAATAGACTAATTATGTAGTAAAAAGATAAATTTTTTGACATAACTATTGGAACAGTTCTTTGTCCTCACCTGTCCACAGACCATCTTTCTATGGAATTTTTGATCTTTTTCTTCTTACTCTGATTGTGAACCTGAATTTGAGATTGCTTCTTCTGTCGCTTAGCTCTTTTGGGCATTTGAGCTCTTCTAGAACCATGGCACTTTCTCTTAAGATTTTTCTTTGCCTTAGATGACTCTAGCTCCACAGCTTCACCATCAACTTCTTGTACCTCATCCTCGTCCTCATCATCTTCATCACCACCTTCCTCTTTCTCTTTCCCTTCTTCTTCTACTTCTTTATCTTTCACATTCATTGATAAAGTTTCAACCTTTTGCTCTTCATGCCTGCCTATGAACCTGACCCTCTTACGCTTACCCCACTGGACCATCCCAGGGAGATTGACCTCAGAGCTGCACATACCCTTTTTAGAAGCTGCATCCCTGAGCCTAGTCCTCGAGGCTGGGCCCGAGTCTGAGTCTTTCTCAGCCTCCATACAAGGCACAACCCAGAAGCTCCACGAGTTTCTCTTTTCTGCAATTTCCTGAGTTGTTAGTCTTCTATAAAGCGCCTCTCCAGCAAGTTCTGAATCCATTATGTATTTCTCATTAAGTGCAGGAAGCTTCTTCCCCTCTGGTTTCTCACAATTCCCATTGCTAAAATGTGTACGAAGAGAGCAAGTGCTTGGATACCTCACTGCTACGTTAAACTCAGCTTTCTCACTCACCTGAAAAAAAAAAAAAAATCATAAAACTGACCCAATTGAAAAAAAATAACAATACTTGTTAAAAAGAACCCAGAAAAGATATATATATATATATATATATATAAGAAAAATAAAACAATAACAATAACAATGGTGGAACTTTAGTGTATAATATGTACCATGACGACCCTGATTGAGTTGAGCTGTTCTGGGGTTTGTGGTGTGAGCTTGGAGTGATCAATTTCATAGAAAGATCCCACCTTTATGTGCTCTATACCATCTGCATTACCAGAAAAGTGCAACTGGATAAACTTGAGGGACATGGGTGTAAATCAGTAAATCTAAAAAAACGATAAGGGCATATCAGGGATGTGATAAAAGATGCCGAGTAGGGGTACAATTGGAAGAACATTTGGACAGTGAATGTCTAGCCAAAGATGGCCTTTCTGCTTGCTCCTCCTCCAAGTACATCATTTCCTGCCCAACACCAAAAGCCAAACAAAAACAAAAACAAAAACGCAGTCACAAACAAATTATACACACCCATTATTCTGATTTTATGATTATAAAAAACTAGTCAAAATACACACTTTTTATCTTACCTAAAATACTAACTTTTACGGGTCCAGTCCGGTGCTAGACACAAAATTGACGCTTGTTGTATTCGTGTTGCATGACAATATCAAGAGTCTATTTTCATGGTTCAAAATTTAATTTTTTAACTCTAATAGTCGACTCATCATTTAATTTTTTTTTAAAATATTGTAGCATTAGATACACCTATAATAAAGAGATTTTTTGTCCAGTACACTAACTGCTTAACAAGTTTCTCTTTATATTAAATTTCCTAGGCCTGACATTAGTACATGCCCTCTGTTTTAAATAAATTTATTTTATAGTTTAATTAAGTGTTACAAATCTAAAATTTTTCTTGCGTACTAGACACAAAATATGGTCTTCTCCATTTCAAGTTTCCTAAATCTATATGCTCAACATTTAAAATAATACACTCTAGATTTGTATTACATCATTAAATAAATTTGCAATGTTCCATTTGACTCTCCCATTCATGACCAAAATACCATAGAGCCTATTCAATTAAATGTTAAAAGAGTATCTGGGCTAATAATTCGCAGTGTGACAAGCACACATCACACATGCACGTACACAAACACAATCTGCAAAGAATATACGCTGCTTAGCTGCAATTGCAAATATATATATATATATATATATATATATATATATATATCAGTCAGTGATAATGGTTTTGATATACAATACATGCTTTGCCATTCATGCGGGTTTTAGCAAATCTCATCATTATAGAAAACCAAAATCTTCTCTTTTTTCTCTACTACACGTCCATGCACACAAACCCCACAAATATCGCTGATTTGCTCTAACAGGTTCTGGGCAACATTACACGCGCTTTTGTAGCGCGTGCTAAGACAACAAATTGCTACTACTCAGCAATATTCACGTTGGGTTGTTTTTGCTTAACTCAAATATATCAACCTCACAGCGCGTGAGTGGAAACATACTTGAATTACCAAAAATAAATAAATTGAGACTCAAACCACCATGCGTGTGTGAGTGACAGCCCTAACTAACAAAATAGAGATCACCAAAGATGTTAAACCATAACTTTTTGGCACAGCTTTTGTTAAAATTTTTCCAAGTAATGAGCTGTGAACAAATTGTGGCAAAGTAATTGTGAGAGAGAGAGAGAGAGAGATAACATTAGCTGTGGCGTTTACATTATCTAGCTCCTCCATGGTTGTGAATCTGTAAAGAAAATACAGACAAAAAATGTTTAATGTGCATGGTAACAACTAACAATATGGTTAAAATAAAAACTAAGATGGAAATTTGAGCAAAATGTATGCTGAAATGGGTTTTCAATATAATTTACTATGTATATTATATAAATAAACATTTTGGCTGTGTAAGAAAAAGCTTCAGAGTATAAATATGGCAAAATATGCAGACCTGAACTTAGAAACAAACAGTCACAAAGCTTTAAAATATTAATATTGCCCAATGAGTTTAAACTATGAGATTATGAAGGAGCTTGTACAACTAGCAAAGAGTTGTATCTATGCTTATTTTGAATTGAAACAAAGACCCAGATTAGTTTGATTCGTGAAAAATGAGTTTGAATTGCTTGGGTTAGATTTCCAGGTACTTTCCTATTGGTTACATCAAAAAAGATTTCCATGTACTGAAAGTCACAAAACCCATTTCCTAGAAAACAAGTACAAGCTTTTAAAAGAACTCCAAAACCCATTTTACATTTTCCCTTCAGTTTCCTACGATTTTTCTCATAAGCCAAACAACTTAGTACATTCTTATATCTCCAAGAAAACTTGAAATGCAAGAAAAGAAAAACACAAAAAAAAAAAAAAAGAGTTATTAACTTATTACCTTGGTGAAATATACTGAAAACCGAAGTGGAATTAGAAACAAACAAGTTATAAAACCTGCAAAAAAAAAAAAAAAAAAAACCGTCACCAAACAAGTTCATTGTGTCAAATTTCCATCACAGACTTAGTTCCATGAAACTTATCATGTAAGAACCAAACAGAGAAAATAGCTACCTAAGCAGACCTTAATTCTGATCGATAAGAATTACTTTGTTGTATCAACAAGTTGCTTTTTCTTTCTCTGTTTCCTTTTTCTCTGTGATATTTTTCTCGAGAAAGTGGGAGCGAAAATTTGTTATGAGTGAAATCCGATTTAGCGTAGTGTCACCATTTCTTATATATATGAGAGAGAGAGAGAGAGAGAGAGAGAGAGAGGCAATGGTTATCAGACGTGTTGGACCTCACGTGACCTTTGGTCCCCTATAAACGGTTTGGGAATTTTTTTTTCAAGTTACCGAAAATGCCCCTGTTGAACTTTTGCATGAGTGATAATGAGACACTACTAGTATTGTTTATACACTATTACTAATACTTTCTCATTGTGTCACCCAAGTTATGTAGCTACACCTAGCAAAATGTTTTGAGTTTGTGCAAGTTTGGATTTGGACTGACTCAATTTCCTTTAGGGGTCTAAAAATCATTGTCCACCAAACAAAATGGTTTGAGTTTGTGCAAAAGTTTGGATTAATTTGGATGGGTTAATAGGTTTGAATTTAATTTTGTCGGATCAACATATAACAGTTGATAGTATGAGATACAAAATATTTCATTTTTTTATTGGCAACTTTTTAGAGTGATGAGTTTTTATTAGAATCACCTTTATATTATTCTACAATTGACGTCACTTTTATTAGCGTCTCTTTAGTATAACTTATTACTTTAATTTTTAGAAATATGTTAATTGAAGAAAACTATACATAAGGGGGGAAAATGAAGTTTAAAAAAAATTGAACCTTGAAAAAGTGTAATTTCAAAACAATATTTCAAATGGGTTTGTATCAATCACAACATGCCATGCAAGCAGTTGTGAAAACTTTGTAACATCAAATAAAATTTATTATTTTCAAAATATATGAGAAACTTTTGCTTGACTAGTTTTGATCGGCGATGCACCTTAATTGCGTGATTGGTTATATCCCCACCTCTAACGTGATTGGTTATTTCTTTTTCTCATTCAGATATTTGTATTATCTATATGGTAGACTAGAATTTGCATTACAAAGATTTTGATCGATTTCTATGATATGGAATCATATAGGTTTTTTTTTTTTTTGTAGCTAAATAATTAATACCTAAACATAAGAATATCTTATTCCAGCAAAATATTTTATGAAGTCTCTAACCATCTGGCACTTCTTCTATTATATTTGAGCTTCCACTTCCTTTTTTTTCAGTTTTTTTTTGGCAATAAATATATCTAAAAGTTAGCTTCTAATTATGCATATATTAATCCCAAAGAGGTTTTTAAAGTAAATAATTAACATAAATAATTATTGCAAAAAAAAAAAAAAAGAGAGTATAATATCTTGCAAATGTCTTATTCATTTGTGCAATCAAAGCACTAACATTATCCTTAAGAATCAATTGCCAATAAAAGAAAGAAAGAAAAACTGAAAATCGATAAGCTTAAAAGCATAAAACTTTTTTAAGCAAAGGGAAAATTTCCTCAATACCAAACAACTAGTACTGGTGATACGGTATCACACACACAACAATATCTTGATAAAGCTCAAAAGCCCCCAAAGTACCAAACCCCAAAATTTTAAAGCTTTCTAAAAAGAAACTTAAAAGGCAAAAGGAAAGCTTTTTCTTTTTGTTTCTTCCGCCAAGAAGATCAAAGTTCCGCACAGCTTTAACACATCATCCTTAATTATCGAAAATTATATATATATATATATATATAATCAAATGTCACGTCAATATGATTGCAAAATTTGGGATATATGTACATCCCTCGAAATATGTTAAAGTTTAAAATCATTTTTGGCCGTTGCATAGCTAACCCAAAATACTATCACAGTAAGAGTATTCACAATAAAAAAATGTCATCTTATCTTATTTTACTATTCTAGAAAACTACTTTATCAATTATATTATACTATTTTACAATGCACCTAACATTTTAACTTTTATTTTATAATACAACACATTAAAATAATATAAATTATACAATTAAATAATAAACAAATTATCTATCACTCCTCTCTCTCTCTCTCTCTCTCTCTCTCTCTCTCATTTCTGTCCTTGCCTCTATGTCTCTCTCACAACAACCAAACAACTCAATCACCACCATGCCACCATGCCACCAATACCCACTATCCACCAAAATCCCACTGGAACCAAAAATCCAAATTAAGAAAAAAATAAAAAATAAAAAACCCAGCAAATACCTACCAAACCCATTAAAAAAAAAACCCAAACAACCTAGTCACCACCACTGCGCCTCCACCATGCCCACCACGCCACCACTGTCCACTACCCACCAAAATCCCACAAGAACAAAAACCCATATAAAAAAAAAAAAAAAAACCCAGATCAACCCCAATCAAAACCCAAACAGTTGTTGAGCAAAACCTCGACCAAAATCCCACTAGAAACACAAACACAGTTGTTGAGCAAAACCCAAATCAACCCCGATCAAAACACAACACACAAAACCCAAATATTAAAAAAACACACACTTGTTGAGCAAAACCCAGATCAACGCCAATCAAAACACACAAAACACAACACATATTGCATCACCGCCGCTAGATCAACATCGCCACTACCGCCGCTAGATTAATGTTTCCTCCATCGCACCACAACACACAAAACCCAGCCCATCTTCACTGAGCTTGAGCAACCCATCATTGACGAGAATCACAGCTCATCATCGATGAGCTTGAGCAACCCATGCCATCGCCAAACCCACGTCGGACCCATGCCAAAATATGCCCACTGTGATAGAGAGATGTGATGAGAGAGAGAGGCTGTTGTGGAGAAGGAGAGAGGAGATGAAAAACACAGAAAATAAAGAGAGAGAAAAGGTTAGATTCATTTATGGGTGAATAAAAAACTATTATTTAGTTTTACAATTGTGCTACAGTGCCATCCTACATTTAGGATGGCACTGTAGCACAATTGCAAAAAAATTTGCAATTCTGGCATTTTACAAGTCCGATTGCCAACACTTTTTTGTGCCTTGATTGTATTTTTTCCCTACATTTCTCATTTGCAAGCCTAGTTGTGAATGCTCTAATAGTTGGGAAGCTATTTAAAATCCCAGGAAAAGTCAGGATATATGGGTCATCTCAACTTAAAAAAAAAAAAAATTTGATAGAACTCTATATGATAATTGAACAAAAGGGATAAATTTTCAATGTATAGAATTCACATTGTTCGATTCGAAAAGTTACCTTCATAAAACTGATGACTCAAACGTGTTTGGTCTCTCTTAGTCTTTTTACTTTCTTCCACTCTCACTACACAATTTTCTCTACAATATTTTCTCCTTAATTTTAACACTAACACTAATCTAGTTCATGAGAGATATCCAAATACTAAGCAAACTCAGAATAATTAGGCCAGACACAGTTGTAGAAGGCGATGACAACAAAGACGATAATGACTGAAGAGTGACAATAATCTGAGAAGGGTCATGTTAGGAGTTTTGTTAGTAAGATCAAAAGAATTTAACAAACTTTGGTGGAGTTTGGATGGCGTTTCCTAGCTTGCATTGTTTTTCTGTGGGTCCCATGCACTGTTCACGGAATTGGCTTGCAAGTACTTTTTTCAGCAAAAACAACTTTAAAACTGGGTCTCATGGCACTATTTACACATTTAAAAATTATTTTGCTACAGTATTTTCAATTTTCAGTAATAAGCGGTATCCAAACAGACCCGGAGGTAGTCATAGCAAAATTCGAATTCTACTTATACAGCCATGTTGCTGTAGGATGTCCCTTTATGCAGTATAATTTACAATCTCATGAAAGGCAACCGTTGTATACAATTTCAGTGTAATTGTACAAATCATTGCAACGCTTTTTGCAGCGTTTTGTGCATCTCTTTTTCCTTAATTGCGCCTTATCTTCACATGGGGTGAGAGAGGGAAAGTAAGGTGGAAATAGAGAATTAAGTGAGAAAAAGGAAGACAAGGATTAGCTTGCACTGCATTTATTATATACCATTCTTTTTCTTTTTCTTTTTCTTTTTCTTTTTTGATAACAAAAAAATGGGTAGGGGACTATCTAAGCTGGCGTATTCCACTTAGGCATGACCATAATGACATCCTACCCACTAGGCCCAAGCATGCGGGAGCAGGGAATCCGTATGAGCCATAACTGTGCACTTAGTCTCGTCGATCTAAGACACTAGTAAGTATGAGTCGAGAGCATAATATTGTTTCCTAAATGCTTCCCATTCTAACACTAAACTAAATGAAAGCAAGCATAAATCTAGATTAAACATAACTAACAACTAACACTACAAAAAAATTGTACTATTGTGGTGGGTCAAAACCATCGTAAAAGGTCCATTTGACCTGTTGCGGCAAGTGCTATTGCGGTGTTTTTACCCACCAGTGTTGCGGTGCCGCAATAGCTTTATTACGGCGGTAACAAAAAATGCCGTTATAAATGCATCTTTTAGTGGCGTTTTTGGTTTTTTGCTGCTGGCATAAAACCGCCGCCATATGAGATTAGAATTCATGTCAATTGACTTTTAACGGCGGATTATGCCCACCGCTAACCACCGCTAATGGTGTCCACCTTTACCGGTGGACAAAGGCACCATTATAGGAAATCAATTAAAACGGACTAATTGCATTTTTATCGGCGGGGAGAAAGGCTGCTATATATGTAAATCTTTTAGCAAGGGGCAAAAACGCCGCTATAGGGCTTTATTTAAATCATAATATATGCACCTTTAGTGGTGCTTTTTGACCGCCGTCGTAGGTTTTTTTTTTTTTTTTTTTTTTTTTTTTTTTTTTTTTTTCTCAGTGGGTTTTCAAATCACTATTTTTTTTTACAGGCCTGTTACAAAGAACCTATAATAGTATTATCTCTACTAAAACAATACCACAAATGTAACTAATTAACAACACCACAAATGTCTCCAAACTAACGTAATAATAACATAGAAATATATTATCAAATACATTTAACATTGTCTATAACCATTATCAAAGTTCCAAAGTATTTAAACAAATCCTTCAACATTTTTGCAAGAACATGCCTTTGGTACACTTTTGCAAGAAGAGCCAGTAGTCCCAACTCCACGCCTGCTGGTAATAGTATACTTAGTAGTGGTCACTCGTTCTGGCTTAACATTGGGAGGTATGGTTGGAGGCGGTGAGGGCAAAGGTGGTGGTGGCCCACTAGCTTCCTCAGAACCACCTGATTTCTCCATCTAGGCTAGGGTCCTGCATGCCAAATTTGCAAGAAAATAATAATCAGGAAAAAGAATACAAATATGTTACGCCAATAATAAGAATTTGAGTAAATGGTCAAAATTCCCTTAATTGTAGACGCCAAAAGCTGCCTCCAGTTAAAAGCTAGAGCACAAAAGCAAAACAAGAAAATAGCACCTAAGAAGAATCATTAAGAAAGCTATTTTATGCTAAATTATGTGTTATTTTGGCTAGGATTTTTGAAGTACATTTCTGGCTTGTGCCAAATCCGATTTTGGCTCCCATGAACAATGAAAGTACTTACAAAATCCAAATCACAGCACTAGAATAAAGCAAGCTAAGAAATTCACTTAACATTTAAAGTCAAACAAAGCATTGTAGAAAAATCAAGAAAATATTCAAAACATCAATAACCAGAAAATTCCATGTTCTTTCGAACAATCAACCTTATACAATAATTAGTTGAACAAAAACCATGATAAAGAAGAAATGAAAAGGCATAAGTTTTCAGTTCAGTATAACACAGATTTATTCACTCTACTTAATATTAACCATATCTTTTCCTTTTTCCAAGGCCAGTTGACCATAACAAACAACACAACAATCAAGTGAAAAATAATATTCATATTTATATTCATATTTAGAGCCACTTTGGCAAAAAGCATATGATCCTTTATCTGATTGCATTGTAAAATCAAAACCCCACATACACATGAAACAATTTTTGTAGATTTCTTTTTTCTTTTTCAACATTGATAAGTTCTTAATGTGGAGGGCTATCATTTTCATTCTCAAACACCATAGTTTAGTTCTTATGAGATTATCACTGTAATCAATCAAAAGGCAAAGAATATTTCAATTGAATGAAAAAACTAAGCCGCTATAGCCTATAAACAACAAATACTTGCATCATACATGAAAGATTATTAGGTGACTAAATAATTTCAACAAAGAGAACCATACATGAAAACCAATTGGAGAGACTAAAAATCAAGCAAAGCTCCACTTCAACTAGAAATATTTCTAGAAATAGAAAAACCATGAATGGCTTTTAAATCTACTCTAGTCAGAAAGCTAAAAGAGGGTATTCTGAAAACAATAAAATATATAGTTTCATTGATGTAGATCATATTGTGATAGATTTTTTGGAGTTTTCTAGATTCAAACAATTTCAAACAATTTTAAGGAGAAGAAACTAACTAGAGAGAGGTTTTGAAACTCTAAGACTCATCATCATTGGACTCATCATCATTAAACTCATAAACATCATTGCTAAGCACTTCATCATCGATAAAGTCTTGTTCAAGCAATTCATCCTCGCTGATCAACGGTGTATCATAAATGGTTCCTTCTTCATTAACTCGAGCCCAAGCATGGTTGCCATTTGCATCATCACATGCATCATCAATGGTTATATTATTAGGGACATTCTCAAGATAGGTACCCACTTCATCAAGATCATCAAGATAGGTATCCACTTCATCATCATCATCATCATCATCATCATCATCATCATCTTGTGAAGCACTAATACTAACATCAAACACCTCCCAAGGTTTTGTTTTGACCACCACCGCCCAATCTTCATGTCTCACATCTTCCATGTAGAACACTTGTGAAACTTGAGATGTTAATACATAAAGCTCGTCAATCAATCAACCACCCGTGTGTCTCAATTGTGAAAAATTGACAAAGGGAAATCCAAACTCATCTTTTTTGCATCCTCTTCCACTAATAACGTCAGCCCATTGACATTTGAATAATACATATCGATACTTGTCAGAGTAGTTCAACCCAATAATATCGATTAGTACACCATAATAAGTAGCACCACCTTCAGTAACAAAACAAACTCCACTGTTTTGAGTTTTCCTAGTTACCTCAAAGTCTTTGGTGCAAAACTACACACCATTTATAACATAACGCTTGAACTGTTTTGCTTCATTATTAGAATATCGAGCAAGCCATATGACTTTATTAGAGAGTTTTTTTTTCTCAGATGCATCCATTGACATCACCTAATATAGATAATGAAGTTTATTATAAGTATGCTATCTAAAGTGTTACAACCAAGTTTTATATATAGACATTGATATCACCTATTATAAACAATAAAGTTTTATATATATACTTTACTTACAAAGTTCCTAAACCAGCTGCAGAATTGCTTCATGTGCTGCTTTTGAATAATATCATTAGTTACATGAAAAGGGAAATCAGCCTTGATCTTCGCTATGTGTACACTGTGTAGACAAACATGTTAGTGTTAAGTTAGAATATTATACTTGAATGCCATGAAAGGATACGCAATGACAAAATACTTTCTCGCGAAATGGTGTGATTTCTTCACAATTGAATAGCACATAACGATGTGCTTGGATCCATGAATTTGAATCTAGTGTAATGCTCACCACTGCACCTATGGATTCCTCGACATTCCTTACAGGCCGATTGAATGTAGTTTCAACGGTTTAAAATTACGTGAGCAGAATGCTAAGCATTCCTTTGCTATATACTCTTCTGCAATAGAGCCTTCTGGATAAGTTTTATTATGTACGTAAGACTTAAGTCTTAACAAGTACCTATTGAAAAACCCAAGATCAACAACGGGAAATTGGTGTGAAAATCAATTAATTAGATAGACAAAGTTACTATGCGTGTTACCTCTCTATGGGATACATCCAACAATAATGAACTAGGCTAGCAACTTTGGCTTCGCTAGCCAAATGCATGACTAGATGTACCATCACTGTAAAGAAAGAGGGAGGGAATATCCTTTCTAACTCACACAATGTTACTGCAATTCTCTTCTCAAGAGCCCCAAGTTCATCTACATTTAGTATTTTGGAACATATCTTCCTAAAGAAACAAGATAAGTCAATTAAAGACCTACTTACTTCAGGGGGCAAAGATCCGTGTATTGCTATCAGAAAAAGTTGTTGTATTAAGATGTGATTATCATTGCTCTTCATCCCACTAATCTTGTGTTCTTTGAGTTTAACGCAACGTTAGATGTTTGAAAAATATCCATCTGGCACTCTTATATCCTTCAAAACTTGTAGAAAACTATAATTTTCACTAGCATTCATATGGTAGCAAGCATGTGGCATACGTGTCTGATTATTCCCAACCTTTTCCAAGTGAAGTTCACTTCTTGTACCCATATCCTTTAAGTCTTGACGTGCCTTCAAGTTATCCTTTGTCTTGCCATCCAAGTGCAATAATGTGCCGTTTATATCATCAACAACATTCTTTTCAATATGCATCACGTCAAGATTGTGACGCAACACATGGTCCTCTCAATAAGACAAGGTGAAAAATATACTTCTCTTCTTTCACACAGTTAAGGCTTCCTCCCCTCTTTTTCTTTTATTGAGCAAATTAATTGTTTTCTTCCCAATCACATGATCGACTACAGCATTCGTTTGTAACATGATTTCCCCTCCGGATGCCGTAATAGGAGTTGATCTCATATCAACATGCCCATCAAATGATTGTTTTTGCTTACAGAATTTATGATCACTATCCAAGAATCGCCTATGTTCAATGTAACTAAATTTCCTTCTATATCTTAACCAACGAAACTGACTATTATAGTTACAAGGGGGACATGCAAGAGCACCTTTGGTACTCCAACCTGAGATATCACCATATGCAAGAAAATCATTTATGGTCCACAATAATGCAGCATGCATTTGAAATGATTTTTTGGAAGACACATCAAACTTTTTTACTCTAACATCACATAACTCCTTCAGTTCTTCTACTAGGGGTTGTAAGTACACATCTATATCGTTCTTGGGCGAGGTTGGATAGGGAATCAATAATGATAGCATGAAAGGAGACCTTTTCATGCACATCAATGGAGAGAGATTGTATGGGATCAAAATGACAGGTCATGTACTATGAGTACTACTCATATTTCTATACGGGTTGAATCTATTGGATGCTAATCCAAGCCTCAGATTACGAGGCTCGGATGAGAACTCTATGTACTTAGAGTCAAATGATTTTCAAGTTTCAAAATCAGCAGGATGCCTCAGTAACCCGTAATTCACACGACCATTTGCATGCCATTTCATATGATTGGCTGTTTCAGGAGACATAAATAGTCGTTGCAATCTTGGCTTTAAGGGGAACCACTATAGGATCTTTGTAGCTTTCTTCTTTCTTTTCTTGGAGGAAGCATTTGTACTTTGTTGACATTTACACTCATTACTTTCCCATCTTGAATGATTATAGTTTGGACAAGCTTCAAGGTTGGTATTCTCCTTCCAATATGAAATACAATCTTTAGGACAAGCATGAATCTTCTCATAGCTTAAGCCCAAATCCTTAATAATCTTCTTAGCCTCATAACAATCTTTTGGTAACTTAGCATTTGAAGAAAGAAAATCAAGCAAAAATTGCGGCAACATGGTAAATGATTTGTTGGTCTAACTATTAAGACACTTCATGTGGTACAAATGCACAATGGCTGGCAATTTGGTAAAATGCTTACAACCTTCATAACAAGGTTGATTAGCATCTTCAAGCAATTTCATAAATCAAAATGCATCTTTATCAGGACCTTCTACAGGACCTTCAGTGGGTTGTTGCATCATAGGAACTTCTTCCATTGGCCCAGATGCCATATCTTGTATGGGGAATATGTCATGCAACATGTCACGAAGATCGACATACTTTATCGGGTTTTCTTGGTACATGACTATTAGGAATTTCAGAAGAAGTCTATGCAGATGATGATTCCCCATTAAAAACCCAATGGTTATAACCCCTACAAATCCCTTTTGACACTAAGTGAGTCTGTACAATATCTATAGGCCACGAATTTGTATGCACACATTTTCTACACGGACATGAAATCGTTCCATCCGGGTGTGCATGGTTAGATGCAAAATTTAGAAACTGTTAGACTTCATCTAAATATTTTCACGACCTTCTATTCATAATTTTCATCCAACTCCTACCATTGCTATAAAGTGGTTTACAAGAAATACCTATAATGTGATTTCATGAAAGCATAAAGCAAGAGTTAACACACATTTCATTTACACAATTTCACTTTAATTTAAGAAAAAAATTATCTTTAATCATTCACTTTTAGCTATATTCCTAACAAAACAATGAATTTAAACGCATAGAGAAGTTGTCAATACATTTGGCAACTATAACATCATGATGAGAATGGAAATTGGCATATATTTCTTCCTTAATGTTTAGTCTTTTATAATTATTTGGTGCCTAAATGTACTCATTATTCTTATATTTTGATTTAGGGTGCAAATGGAGGCATTAAGTGCAACACGTAGCTAATTGGGCGATTCTGGACAGCTTTGACATCTCTTTGTAATCTTGGCATAACTCTCTCATCTGAGCTCTGATTGAGATGATTCAAGATGCTATGGAACTCTAAGACATAGATCTACAACTTTCGTGTTTTGAGTTTTGAGAGATACGGGCCGCATCAAGGTCGAAATTGGGCTTGAAGTTGCTGCACCTGCATTGTTGACGTTCTGGAATGTTCCTTTGCCTACAATTCTAATTTGTAATCTGATGCGATTTATTTATGGAAGCTTCCAGATCTGATGCACGAAAATTCCAACCGAAAAACACCACTTTCCTAGTTATATTAGGGCTTTGTTTTATTTTTAATATTTTTCCTTACTTACTCAGATTTGAATATTATTATTTAGAATATTTTTAGGAGATTTTGTAGGCTTGGAAAAGGGGGAATTAACGTGAAAAAGAGGGAGGAGAAATCAGAATTACACACACACCTCTCTCTCTCCCCTCTTCTCTAATTTTCTCTTTCGAGTTTTCTGTCATGGCCCTGCGTGGCTAAACTTTTATACTTGGTTGAAGGAAACTGAAGCCCCGGAATCAATAAAACTGTGAGATCTAATTTGTTTTTAATGTTCAATCTATGCTTTGAATATTGGATGTTCTTCTATGCCTATTTTCATGATTGTCTTGTTTAATTACTAGGAGGCCTACTAGTTAATTATTCGTTGCAATCTACTGCTAGGTTAGATATCAAATCCGTAATTGTTTGATCTCTCTAATTTGTGAAGCAACCAAGATTTAATGATTTGCTGCGTCAGAAATTATTAGATCTTAGGAAGAACGCCCGACTAAATTAAATACAACCGCTTGTGCTTGTGTTGTTTAGCTTCATCGATCTCTCTAATTCTTAAGGCTGCTACTAGATTAAACCTTTAGCGCTTGTCTTGGGTTGTTTAGTAGTTAGGGTTAATTAGATCGCTTGTTTTCTAATTAACTGTAATTAAGGAGAGATAGGAAAATATTTCCAACGGTGAATATTCAAAGTGTGAATTGATATATATTTGCATCAATGATCAGTTGTAAAATTCCGGTGGTGGATGTTGACTTAGACCAAGGTTTGTTCTTTTGATTGATTTCAACATTTTAATTTGAATTATTCCTTAGTTGTTTTTCTTAAAATTGTTTTCATTATACTCAAACCCCCCCCCCCTTCCTTGTTCACGTGGCATAAAACTAGACTAGATACTCTCCGTGGGAACGATCCTTACTCACACTACTACATATATTTTTTGGAGTATAGGTTTTATTTTTGGTTGCCTGCGACAGCACACCACATCACTACTAGCAATAGCCTAAAATGAATTAATCAAATAAAAACAACTCAACAAGAATCATCCAATATTACACAAAATAGTCAAAACTTCCAATATCAACTAAAACCACCTTATTACTCCATGCAAGTCACCTGCTTGCCCCAATTCAACAACCCACCACAACCAAAGAGAGAGAGAGAGAGAGTACCTTAATTATTTCACCAACTTCACTTACTTTGCAAGTAGTTAGTTGTATCTATGCGAGATCAATGGTCCAAATGCTGCAAAGTGTCAACAACAGGAGTGGACTAGCAATATTAGAAGGTAGAGTATCACAAATCTGTAAGATAATCCACTTCGTATATTAAGTTACCACTAATTACAGTATTAAAGTTCGGACTAGCAATAAAATGTTTTGGAAAGGAAGTGAGCATTGTGTTAAGGAAGTGAGCATTGTGTTAAGGAAGTGAGCATTCAAGTTTTATCACACAACTTAAGCTTACACAAAAAAATTGGAGACATAACATGTTACCTCTTTAAAAGCTTATAGACCCAACTCACCATTAAATCTTCCAAAGAAATTCCAAACACCAAAACTGACTAAAGGAATAGAGCTCTTCCCTGCCAATTGGAGAGAGCAAGCTTTTCTTGAAGCTTTCGGGTGATGGGCTGAACCAAAATACATGAAGCTTGGGTTTTATGTGGATTTGTTGAGCTAATTTTCACGTGTATTGGGGTTCTAGTTTCTTGAGCTCAAGCCAAAAGGGAAAAAGCAGAGAGAGCTGCTCCAAAGCTAAACACTAAACACACACAAGTATGAGTTCTTGATCTTGAGCCTTTGTTTAGAGTATCACCATGTCTTAGCCAAGATCACAAAGAACCCAAGCCAAGTACTTGATAAAATACCCATTCTATTACCCTTTCATATATTGCTTGTTTGTCAATTTGAAACACAAAGCCAAATCTCATTGGTTCACTGCATCGGAGGAATTCTATAGTTTCTAAGACTACTAAAGTAGGAAGGTAAGTAAACAAGATGTTTGCAAAGGTTACATAGAGTCTAGGCTAGTAGGGCATTTGAAGAGCTTACTTAAATAGAGTCTAGGGTAGCAAAGGTTGTGCAAATGGAAATTGATTGCACATACCATTGAATCTTTATTAAAATCATTTCTGAGTTCCTCTATAAAGATACGTATCACACAGAGTAGCCACAGTCATTGTGCATTTGGTACAAATCACTAATTAACTTTGTACATAACTTGCAGCAAGTAATTGCTCTTAACTTTGTACACACTAAACACTAAACATATGTTTCATAATATATTCCACTACTAAACATTACAAACCCAACAATTTAACAAATGCTGTTTTTAGGTTGGTTTAATTTCAACCCAAAAAAAAAAAAAAAAAAAAACAGATTGTAGAAAGAAATAAATACATTTTTCAAAGTAAAAAGAGAGTGGGAGAGAGATACCTGAAGAAATTGAAATGCCTTTGTAGCTTCTTGTGAATTCCAATCATTATGCTTTAAAACCCCTAAATTTTCATTCCAAAAAAAAAAAAAATTGTTATTTGGTTTCTAAATTTACATAAAAAGAAATGAGAGAGAGAGAGAGAGAGAGAGAGAGAGAGAGAGAGAGAGAGAGAGAGAGAGAGGGCTCACGATGTCTCCGATGATTTGCGCAGAACATTCCTTGCACCGAGAAGCACCAATAAAAAAAAAAAATAGATAAAACAGATTGATCTGATGAAGGAAAGTTAAAATGAAACTTACCAAAAATGAGTGAAATCGGTGAGTGGGTTAGTCTCCGGCGAGTGGGGTAGCTCGGATTGAAAGCTTCGGTGGCGAGTGCGAAGATGAAGTGATGGCAACAGCGGCGGAGATGGAGATAAAGTGAGGGTTTTGGAGAGAGTGAGAGTTTGGAGAGAGTGAAAGTGAATAAGTGGGAAAATGAAAACCTAATAAGAGGGAAGATGAAAAAAACAGAGTTAAAGGAAAATTTTGGGGCTGGAGATTTAAAGGTCAATAGTGGCGGTCCAACCCGCCACTATAACTAAGAAAAAGCACCGCAAAAAGGAGTTCCTATTGTGGTGTTTTTCTATACCGTCGCTATAGTATCTGCGCAAAATGATATATTTATTGCGGTAGGTTTTAGGAGCACTACTATATCTCAATTACTGTCGCTAAAACATAGATATTGCAGCAGTTTTATGTCCCGCCGTTGTAGGATGCCGCAAAAGACTATACCTATAGCGGCGGTCTCAAAAAATGCCGCAGTAGACTTTATGTACAGCGGCGGTCCCAAAAAACGCTGCAATATTCGATATATAGCGGCAGTTTTTGCACCCGCCGCAAAAAAACCACTGCAATAGTACAAATTTCTTGTAGTGTAAATACTTGAATCCAATTTGATTAAACTTTAATACAAAGTTCAAAGAAAGCACTTCCTAGCACGACTCCTTTGCAAACACCAAGAACTAGAAGATCTCCTAAAAAAGTACAAATGAAGAGACCTCAACAAGTTGTGTGTGTTTGTGATCTCCTGTTTTTGTAAAGATAACAATGTCCTTTCTATTGACTTCCATGAGTGCTTTGACAATTTGTCCTTTACATTATAGCGCCGCAGAGGTTGCCTTGTAACATGAATTAAAGGTCATCTATCTACTATCGAGTGGACAATTTTATTTACTGTCATAACATATTATCTTTTGTTTATCAAATCTTTTGAATTGTACTCTGAAAATGAATACACACAAATATAAATACATAGGAGATGAATACATATAAACATAACTATATAAGAGATTATGAGACCACTCACATATTCTTTAACTATTTTTTAAATGAAAAAAATATAAAAAGAATATAATCCATGAATTTTTGTCAAAATTAAACTGACTATTGTGATTTTAATTTGAATAAACTTTTAGAAATGTCTAAATTGATATTCATTGGGTTAGAGGGTTTTTTTTTTTTTTTTTTTTTTTTTTCCCGTTAATGTGTATAGTGTTGTGGACTTTAGGATTAACTAGATTACTTATATAGCACACATACTTATACTACACTCTTACTTGTACTGCACTTATATGCCTTCTATATATAGACACTCATGTATATTCTTTCACTGAAGGGTCCATTGAGCGCTACAAAGCTCGTCTTATTGCAAAAGGCTTTACACAGGAGTATGGGATTGATTATGAAGATACCTTTGCTCTGGTTGCTCGTATCTCATCTATTCATGCCCTTTTAGCTGTTGCTGCTACCAGTAAATGGGACATTTTCCAGATGGATGTCAAAAATGCATTCCTTAATGAGGATTTAAGTGAAGAAGTGTATATGCAACCTCTTCCTGGTTTTTGTTGAATTAAACAAGGTTTTTCACCTTCGATGCGCACTTTATGGCCTTAAACAAGCTCAACGAGCTTGGTTTGCCAAATTCAGCTCTACCATCTCTCGCTTGGGTTACATGGCCAATCATTATGATTCTGCCTTATTTCTTCGTCGCACTGACAAAGGCAATATTTTACTTCTCCTGTATGTGGATGATATGATCATAACTGGTGATAACCCTAGTGGCATTTAAGAACTCAAGGATTTTCTCAGTTAGCAATTTGAGATGAAAGATCTTGGACATCTTAGCTACTTCTTAGGTCTTGAAATCACTCATTCTACAGATGAACTTTATATTACTCAAGCCAAGTATGCCTCTGAACTCTTGTCTCGAGCTGGACTCACTGATAGCAAGACGGTTGACACTCCAGTTGCGCTTAATGCGCATCTGACTCCTTCAGGAGAGAAACCATTGTCTAATCCCTCTATTTACAGATGCTTGGTTGACAGCCTAGTTTATCTCACTGTTACTCGTCCAGAAATTTCCTATGCTGTTCACTAGATGTGCTAGTATCTGTCTGCTCCACGATCGACTCACTATGTTGCTGTTCTGCGCATTTTTCGATACCTAAAGAGCACTCTCTTCCATGGTCTTTTCTACTTTGCTCAGTCTCCTCTTATTCTCCATGCATTTTCTGATGCTGATTGGGCAGGAGATCCTACTGATCATAGGTCTACCACTGGTTATTGCTTTCTTCTTAGTTCTTCTCTGATTTCTTGGCGAAGCAAAAAACAAACTCATGTGGCCCGCCCCAGTACTGAAGCAGAATATTGTGCCCTTGCTGATACCACATCTGAGCTCCTTTGGCTACTATGGCTTCTCAAAAACTTAGGTGTGTCTACATCCTCTGCTACTTCTCTTTATTGTGACAACCAGAGTGCCATTTATATTGCTCACAATGATGTCTTCCATGAATGGACTAAACACATCAAGATCGATTGTCATTTTATCCGTTATCATCTTGTCCATGGTGCTCTTAAGCTAATCTCAGTCTCCTCTAAAGATCAACCTGTAGATATCTTCACCAAGTCACATCCTAAGGGACGCCTTCGTACTTTGGTTAACAATCTCAAGTTGGTCTCACATCCACCCTGAGTTTGAGGGGGCTGTTAATGTGTATAGTGTTGTGGGCTTTAGGCCCAATTAGATTACTTGTATAGCACACATTCTTGTACTACACTCTTACTTGTACTGCACTCATATGTTTTCTATATATAGGCACTCATGTATATTCTTTCACTGAGAAATATAATACAATTATTCAGTATTTCTAACATTTTCCAACCTTGTCGGGTAAATAAGTTTCTAATCTAATTCAACCCATCACATGTGTGTAAATTATAGATTCCAACCCAACCTCATCCTTATGGATCTAAGTGATTCAATGGCCAATAGTTACATGTTTCGTGCATCGTAAAAATTGGATATTTATTAACTATTTCGAAACATTTTTTTTAATAAATTATTACACTTTAAATAAGGTTATGTTAATAGGTGTTTTTAGGACAATTGTTATTAAACCATATTAGAAAGGTTTTTAACACCACTTTCATGGGAAATATAAATAATTGTCAGAAAAATTAATTGCTTTATCATTCTCTCATAAAATATTTCAAAAAATAGTTCATAAATCAATGCCCTTAAAGCATTCATTAACATTTCCTATTTAAATTATATGCCTAAATTATATACCAAAATAAATCTAACAAAAAACATTAAAAATATATAAAAGTAATAAAACAAAATTTTATATATATATATATATATATATATAATGAGTTGGGTGATGTCATATAAACTGACAAAATCATCAGCTTTTTTTTTTTTTTTGAGAAAAAAAAAAAATCATCAACTTGCATCCAATACAACATAATACTCAAGATAGAATTCAAACCCAAACCAACCCGTACTACCTATGAAACAAATCGAGGCACCAAGTTGAGTTGGGTTGGGTCGGGTCATGCTTGTTTCATTGGATTTGTGGGTTAGATGGACACTCTTGCCCCTAGCATTACTTTTTGCAAATCCTTTTCCAACTTCTCATGAGTCATGAATCTTTTTTCCATTTGTTTTTTGTCTATCCTCCTATTTTCACGTGGGCTGAAACAAAGGAAAGCAATTGGGCTAGCCCTTCAAGGTCGAAAGATCAACCAAATGGGTAAGGGGTGGTGTCTAAGAAGTATAAAAGGTTTCTTCACCTTTCCGTCGCTACTGAATGTGGAAATCCACGCTTCTGCACACATGCATATGACTCAAGGCTTGCAAGTAAGACATTATTTTCTGATACTGTTAGGAATACCTCAAGTCTTTCAAGCCCAAAAGACCAGCCTTATAGGAAGAGTTGGTTAGGAGTTATAAACTTTTCAATAGATAACTTCTAAGTACTTTCCCATTAGACTAGACTTTTAAGCTTGGAGAACCACAAAGTGTTCCAAATGAGGAATTAGAGAAGAAGGGAGAGGTTTATCGACTTGAACTACAATTAGCACAAGTATGTATACATACAAAGGCCATGCTACCGTGATCTTCACCACTGGTCTTCCTAATTAATACTATTTCCACCCATAACTCTCCTCCATTTCTTTAAATATTGTGTGTGTGTGTGTGTGTGTGTGAAGATTCAGTGTCCTTTGGATCGGAGTAAGAAATTTTAGGTGAATATCATGTTTTTAGCTTAGGCCAGGGGTAGCTTAGAAGGGTGAGGGGCCATGACCACCCCCCCCCCCCCCTCCTCCAAAATTTCACAAATATTAGATTATTACCTCTAAATTTATCTAAAATTTTCAAAAGAAATATGGTTTGCTCTCTGAACTCTTCATATTTTTTGTATGAAACTATTAAATTGGTTCAATTTTAAATTTGTTATTGTTTCGGCCCCTCATTTATGAAATTCTAGTTCCATCCCTTGCATAGGTCAAGAGTTATTAAAAGAGCTATTATATATACTTAGGAAGTAGCTATTATTTAAATGTAAAATAAACACATAATTCTAATTGTATTCCATTTAGTTGGTATATAATATGATTTAAACATTAAAAGCTGTTGAGGTCCAAAATATTACAAGTATTAAAATCCAAAACTAATGAGCCCTTAAGGATATAAAATCTCAATCCATAAGCCAAGGCCCATTTAAAATAGGTAAAAGGAAGCCCAAGCTCATGAATGTGTAAGCCTTGGGCCTTAGAGAAGGAAGAAAAAAGCAAAGGAAAATTGGCCTAGCCTCTGTGAGAAGAACCCCTAAGGAGCCCAGAAAAAGACTGGACCAAGATACTGAAGAGCTGCCAGAACTAGGGAGAGGATCTTTGGGAAGTGTAGGAAAGAATCAGTTGGGAGATGGACAGCTCAGAGAAGCATGCTCATGGGCACAAGGAATGAAGAAAGACATGTCTCATCAGCAGCTTGCAACCCAAGAAAAAAAGGCTTTGGAAACAGATAATGACTTTGGAATCAGCACCTATGAAGGGAAGCTTGGTACCTCGGGAAGAGCAGCAAGGTGAACCATTAAGGAAGGTGGTTGGGGATCTTTCAGCCTGACAGAGGAGGAATCTGCCGATTTAGAGAAAAAAGACAAAGGATGAGATAGCTAAAAGGGAGGTTCTGAAAAGCCTCCCTAGAAACCTTCGAAAAAGAGATTAAAAGTTAGTCCCTAGGACTCCCAAAAGAGGAAGGTCAGTTGATGACTTATTGGAGGGAAACCTCAAAAGGAGAAAATAGTGAGAAAATAAGGAAGGGACCAGCCACCAATGTTACTGACAAAACATTGGTTTTGGTATTCAAGACAGCAAAGGGGAAAACACCGTCCAAGATCCTGAGACAGGCACTAGAGGATACACTTAGATTCAAAAGGATTCAAATCTCACAAGTCTTAGAAGCCTAAAATAGCTGTCTAAGTCTGTGGCTTTTAAAATTATTTGGACCTTGTAGCATATCTTAGTGCAAAAAGGACATAATGTATTAGAAACTCAAGAAATAATGAAGCATTATTTATTATTTTGAGGACCCTTAACGTTTTATTCACTTTTCCTTTTACTAATATCATTTTTTATTGTTCTCTCCTGTGCAATACGTATATATTTTGTATGTATAAGTGTGTATGTATTGTAAGATCTATGTTTTGTACATAATTTGGTTCGTAATCAGCCTAATATAGCTGCGGTGAACTAAGTCCAGTCCACCAAACAACAAGTATTGGAATCCAATATATTGTATGAAGCTCGAACACTTTTAGATATATGCAAGGAATAAATAATAATTCAAATGAGTTATACAAAGAGTCATATTGAATTTCATGAAATGTGATGTAAACAATGATGCAAAGACACAATAAGCGGTCTTAGCAAAAAAAAAAAAAAACAAGGCACACACACAATGAGACTGTAATACCAAATGTATATTCAGCAAAGAAATAAAAAAGTAATACAACTGCTATTTTTGAATTATGTATCATCTTTCTCAATCAGAATTAGATATCAACAGCAACATCCAAACAAACACTAAAGTCTTATCTTTTCCGTTTTTCTTTTTTTAAGAAGAAAACAAACACCAAGTCTGATTTGAAGATAAGATAGTAAACTTTTAGCATACACAAAATTAGAATGCTCATAAGAAACTTTTAAGCTAATGGAGTTAGTATCCAAAATTTGTCAATAATAATAAGGTTCACAAAAATTTAATTATAGAAAATAAAATAAAAAAGATAGGTTCCAAGTTTTATTTATAGTAGTAAATTGGAACATTTTTTTGGTAGCATCAGAAGAAGTACCAAAAACAGAAATTAACCATCCTATTATTTTTCAAGGAAGTGGCTGAGGTACACAAATAGTTCATTAGCTTTGGTGGGGTTAAGTAGTTCCACCGCATGATAATCTCCTTCAGTGAATCGTGTTTCCACCTTAATACCCTTCTTCTTAAACATCTCTACCAGTTTCTTTTGACTGTCAATCAAAGGGTCTTCATCACAGCCCTGCATCACAACCAACCAACCCAACTTCTTGATTTGATCAAATTCATCACCCACCGTTGGATTGCAATACTCATGGTCACGGTCAGACCCAATTGGCAAAGACATTTTCCAAATCAGATCAGTACCGCTTATTGGCAAAACTGGATCGTCGATCAACCTCAGCTCTGATTCACTCCTCTGTGTCGCACCAAAGAATGGTGCGTGCAACAAAAGCCCTTTGATCTTCAATGGTTCAAGATCATTTACGGCTTTAGATGCACGTAGCCCCACATGATAGGCTATATTGCCACCAGCACTAGTACCCATTAGATAACACTTGGAACAATCAACATGGTCACGTATCATTTTTTCATGTGTAGTCTTGATCCAATGTAACGCTTCCATTGAATCATCGTACGCCGCGGGAAGGCGGTGCTCGGGAGCGGGGCGGTACTCGACGGAGACGACCACGGCGGAGAGTTGATGTGCCATGTTGTAACAAAAGTCATGATTAGGTGTGGAATCAACATGTAGAATAATAAAGGCACCACCATGGTAGTACACGATGAGAGGAAGTTTTGTGGTGCTAGTGTTATTATCTAGGGCTTGACGGGGTAGGAATATGCGGACATAGGTGTTGTGTTCTGGGTTGAGAATTACATCTTTGGTGATCACAGGGGTGGAACCATCGTGATCATCAGGTGCAGCGGCGGTGCGAGGAAATTCGTAAAGACGTTTGAGAGTACCATCGTCGTTTTCAACGATATAGAGAAGCTTAAAGGGATCAATTGGCTTTGTAGTTTCTTCTTTAGACATGGTATTGAAATATGTTGATCCAGTACTGTGTTGAAGAAAGATAGTTTAACAGTGTAGTTTATATATAAACAAAGTAAGTGTGGTTCGTAGTTTATATATAGATATAGTGTGGTTCCTAATGCTATGTTAGTTTATATATAGATAAGATACGTGGATCTCAATGCTATATTAGTTTATCAACAAACGTTCAAAGTTCATTCTCAAAAAAAAAAAAAAAAAAAAAACGTTCAAAGTACGATAGTTAACATTAGTCATAAAAATAATTATCTATATGATTATTGCCCATTTGATTAGAGATTTTTAGTATTGTTATTTAAGTGTTGTGAAAATATATATATGAGTCAAAAAGTGTGATGGAAATACGTGTTTCAGTATTTAAACAACTGTTGTTTAAACAAGTGTACCAAACTCTCCCTATATTATTATAAATAAGCTAACATTGTGTGTGTTAGAACCCCTTTCTCTTTCTCTTGTGTGTATTTGTTTTTCAAAAAAAAAAAAATAATAATAATAACATCATTAGCCCGTTTGGTTAGAGATTTTTAATATCATTATTTAAGTGTTGTAAAAATACATGTGGATTAAAAAATGTTGTGAAAATACGTGTTTCAGCATTTAAACACTAAAAACTATTGTTTAAACAACTGTACCAAACACTCCCTAGATTATCATAAATAAGCTAACATTGTGTGTGTGTGTGTGTGTGTGTGTGTTAGAACCCTTTTTTCTTTCTCTCTTGTGTGTGTTTGTTTCTAAAAAAAACAAAAAAAGAAGAAGCTAACATTATCATAATCAAGGAAGTGAATATCGTACCAGAGGTTGTACCGGTTTGGTCAGCGGTACGATATATTTCGGGTACCGGTCAATACCGGTGTACCGTTTCAGATTTACCGTTATTTTATATATTTAATAATAATAATAATAGAGAAATACTATGTCCATAATATTTTCACAACAAATTTTATGTTGCAGGTTGTTATTTACTGTTATTATTGGGTAAAAAGTAATTTCAGTATTGGATTTAAATTTAAAATCTATAACAACCTTCCAATTAGGATTTATTGTAAAAATGTTGTAAAAATGTTGTGAACATAATAGTTTTAATAATAATAATAATAATAATAATAATAATAATAATACACAAAATCTTTTTGTTAACGGATGGCGCACGCATAAGATTCTAAAACTAAAGTGGTGTAGTTGAAATTTGAAATTCAAAAAGTATTATTTTTACAGCACACTAACTTCACGTGAGTTGTTAGTGGCACACAAAACAATAGCCACAAAAACTTAAAAAGCCCAAAATAAAAAGAAATGAAAGGGAAAGCGGTGTAGTTGAAATTTGAAATTCAAAAGGTATTATTTTTACAGCACACTAACTTCACGTGAGTTGTCAGTGGCACACAAAACAATAGCCACAAAAACTTAAAAAGCCCAAAATAAAAAGAAATGAAAGAGAAGGAAAGGCTGGCCAAAATGGGAAATTAACATCAATTTAAACAATATAATTAATAGACACCATTTTCAAACTATATTTTTTACAAGCATCTCGAGTGTAAGAGGGTCGATTTTGGGCTATAAATCGAGTCTCAGAAGCTCGATTTTCATGATCTAACGAAGTCTGATGTGGCAATTTTTTCCACGTGTACACCTAAAAATCGAGTTTCTAAAACTCGATTTCCTTTAAACATGTACGGCCTTGGCGAGAACACCATTTTCTCATCAGAGAAGAAAGAGATAGGGAAAAAAAAAATGAAGATCGGAACCCAAAAAAAATGAAGATCGGAGGAGAAGAAGAACCCAAAAGATGGTCATCAAAGAAGAAAAAGATAGGGGAAAAAAAAATTAAAATGAAGATCGGAGGAGAAGAAGAACCCAAAAAAAATGAAGATCAAGAAGCAGAAGAAGAACCCAAAAGATGAAGAAGAAGAAGACAAACCCATACCCAGCACACACAAACCGAGGAGAAGAAGATCGGAAGCAGACTGAGATGGTTCTGATCACCGGTCGGTGGTCGTGGCTAGCCGTGGGTCTGGGTCGCCGCGGGTCTGGATCGCTGTGGGTCGCTGTGGGTCTGGGTTGCCGTTGCAGGTCTTGGTCTCCATGGGTCAGGGTTGCCATCGCAGGTCTGTGTGTTTGGGTTTTCGGGGTTGCGGTGTTTTTTTCTGGGTTGGTTGCTACTGGGTGTTTGTGATTTTTTCTGGGTTGGTTTGCTTGTTGCTGCTTGTGTTTTTTTCTGGGTTGGTTTGCTTGTTGTTGCTGGGTGTTCCTGGGAACGGCTTAAGTTAGAGTTAGATCAGAACATCGAAATCGAGTCTCAAAGACTCGATTTATAAGCTTAAAATCGAGTCTCAAAAACTCGAGATGTTACTAAAAAATATAGTTTAGAAATTGTACTTACTAACTAACTAGTTATAAAATTGGGCTTAATTCCCAATTTTGGCCAGGAAAGGCTGATAGTTAAATCTCAAAGTTGAAGAAGAAGAAGAAGAAGAAGAAGAAGAAGAAGAAGAAGAAGAAGAAATTCAAAGGGTATTATTTTTACAGCACACTAACTTCATGTGAGTTGTCAGTGGCACACAAAACAATAGCCACAAAAACTTAAAAAGCCCAAAATAAAAAGAAATGAAAGGGAAGGAAAGGCTGATAGTTAAATCTCAAAGTTGAAGAAAAAGAAGAAGAAGCGGGGCAGATGATCGGCAACGTGGGGGTGACGACCGGAAATGCAGTGACCATGGCAGAGATCGTGAGTTATTTGCCATTAACTTATTTTTTACATTTTTCTTTCCTTTTTTTTTTTTCAATCTTTTGTACTGGTTAGTTTTTATTTTCCGGCCGATATGTCCGGTATTCGTATATCCGGCACAGTCCGGTATAGTCCAGTATTTTGAGCGGTACGAAACAAAGGTGTTTCAGTACCGGTTGACCGGCCGGTATGATAAATTTTGGCCGTACCGGCCGGTACGGTATGAAATTCACTCCCCTGATCATAATAGAACATTATTTAGATGAATTTTTAATAAATTATTTGAACATTCCATGTGAATACGATAGATAGCTACGATTAGTCATAGTAATTTTACTTACTCAATAATTAGAACATTAGTTTATCTAGCATTAGTTGATCAACTAATGTTCTTAGTACGATAGTTAACATTAGTCATAAAAATCATTACTTATATGATTATAAATAAGCTAATATTACTCAATAAGCTAATTATAAATCCATATAATTTCTTTAAAATATTTATGATATAATTTATTCGAATCTGCCGGCACCACCTTTTGAACTTCATTACCATTTGTCAAATTGATAAGGTGAAGTGAGCCCACTATTATTAATATTATTTATTAAAGAGATTAACGGTCTATTATTATTAACTAGCTTATAACCTTATGTATATACATGGATACACTTAAAGATATACAATTAAATACATAATATAATTCCTATATATATAATTTAAATATTATTGATAGTCATTTTTATATTTTGTTAGCTCTTTAAAATAAATTTGTAAGGATATTATTAGGTATAAAATATAAATTGTCCATGTTTTTTTTTTTTAAATTATTGTGAACTATTTTGTTTTTTTACGATTCGTTTATTCTAAACTCCTTGGTTTTTATACTTAATAACTTACTTTGATGAATATTTATGATATGATCCCACATTTTATTCTAAAAATAAAAAAATAAAACTCTTTAAGAATAAATAATTTATGACATATGACGTAAAATTGAAACTTTAATTTGAAACTTTAATTTGAATTTCTCTCAGTTTTACCTATTATTATTATTATTATTATTATTATTATTATTATAAGCTAACATTTTAAGCTAACATTAGTTGATCAACTAATGTTCAAAGTATGATAGCTAACATTAGTCATGAAAATCATTAATTATATGATTATAAATAAGCTAACAATACTCAATAAGCTAATCATAAATTCATATAATTTTTTAAAAATATTTATAATTAAAATTTATTCAAACCCGCCTACCCAAAAAAAAAACTGATTAGTGTCATACTTACTTTTTAATAGTATAGAGAAACAAGTATATTGTAAAATAAAACATACCCATTATACTCATATGGAATTCTCTTCTCAAAATAATTGCTTCCTTTCAACTTGTTTCTCAATTTGAGTGGCAAAGTTATATAGAGACTTGTAAATAAAATTGCTTCCGTTTGAGGCTCTCACCCAACCCTATTGGTCTCATTGCCTAGATATTAAAAAAAAAAAAAAAAAAAATCCAACAGTTAGGGGTTGCTAGGTCTTGATACCCTCTTCTTAAAAATTTTATAAATTACTTGTTCCAAAAATTTAAGCATAATTTTAGCAAGGAGATATTTATAAAGAAACATGTACAGCATAAAATAAAACTTATCAAGGAAATATTTATAATGGTTGGTCCCATACCCCCACTTGTGAGTTTTCGCCGACGCCATCATCTAACGATAAATACTAAAATACTACTAGCAAAACCTTTTGACTTGATAAACATTGTATGGGATTTCTTAAAAAAAAAAAAAAAAACATTGTACGGGATTTAAAGAAGACAAAAACGGCGGGTACCCACTACCTAGATATGGATTTGGAGAAAGACAAAGCGGCGGTCACGACCGACTAGCAAAAGGTGACAAAACCAATACTCAATTATTGGAGAAAGTATAAGGTGTTTTAGTATTATTAACTTAGCATTTAAATTTGTGTTTTTAAATCAATAATAAATTGACATTATGTTTAAAAAAAAAATAAATTGACATTAGCTTAAAAATATAACACATCAGTTTACTAAACAACACCAATAAAATGACGAAATCACCCTTAAAAATTTTGTAAGCCCTGCCTCCTTCTCCCACTTTTCACCTCTGAATTTTATTTAAAAAAAAAAACTAATTTCTTCTCTTCCTCCCTCTCACTTTATATCTCCCTCCCTACAATCCTCTCCGTTCTCTCTCTCAACCCAAACTCTGATTATGCCGTCGTTACACAACACTATCCAGCATCTCCAATTCTTATAAGACCGACTCTAATTCCTCTATTTTTAGTGGGCTCCATTGCCACTTCCTTCTAGATTTATTTCTGATTCCCTTGCTACTTCCAACACCAGACATGCAAGAAAATTTTTTTTTTTTTTCTCTCTCTCTCTCTCTAATTTTTGGTTGCCTTTCGGTTTCTTTTTTAACATATTTTTTTGTATGCTTCTTTTTTTTCTAAAATTACAGGTGGCTTTTTAAATTTTTGGCGTAAATGCACTTTTAGTCCTTACATTTTGTACTTTTTATTTTTTATTTTATTTTTTTATTTTGGTCCTTACATTTTGTTTTTACCACTTTTAATCCCTAAACCAATTTACGCCTGACATTTAGGTCCTTTCTGTCACCCAACTAACGGCAAAAGCTGACGTGGCTGACGGTGGAATAAAAAAAAAATATAATCACATATTAATTAATTAAATTAAAAACTAATATTAAAATAAATAAAAAATAAAAAAAAAACTCATTAGTTTTTGGGAAGAAAATGAAGAAAACAAGAACTCGAACCCAGATCAAAGAACTCAAGAACACAAACCTAAACACATAATTTTCTTTCTAGCCGAACCCAAACCTAGAAATTCTCTCTTTACCCAAACACAGAAATCCAGCCACCACCTCCACCGATCAAACCAAGCCAACAAACATAAACACAAACCCAACCAACAAACTTAAACACAAACCCATAAATTTTCTTTCCACCCGAACTCAAACCTAGAAATTTTCTTTCTACCCAAACACTGAAAAATCCAGCCACCACCTCCATTAATCAAACAACCACTACCCACCATCATAGCCGCCACAACCCACCATCCCAACCGCCATAACCAAACCCAACTCGGTCTCAACCCTAGCCACCCAATCTCTACCCACCCAAGCCAGCTCATAACCTACCCACCCAACCTAACCTCAAGCCCAGCCACCCCAACCGGTCTCAACCCACCCACCCCAACCTGACCTAAACCCAACCCGACCTTTACCCACCCCAGCCAGCTCACAACCCACCCCTCCCAACCCAACCTCAAACCCAGCCACCCTGAACTCAACCCCAGCTGCCCCGACTCAAGCCACCCCAGTCGGTCTTAACCCACCCACCCCAGACCAACTTCAACCCACCCCACCCTGATCTCAACCCATCCACCCCAACCACCACCCATCACAGCCACCACGAGCCACTGCACCACTAGTTACCACGAGAGTGAGAAACATGAATGAGAGAGAGAGAGAGAGAGAGAGAGAGAGAGAGAGAGAGAAGAAAACTAATTTAATAAAGTGAGAAGGAAGAGAAAATAATTTGAACCCATTTTGTGATCTCTTTCCAGAAGTGATCATTAAGTCAAGATACTTTTTAGATCTTAATTTTAGTGATTTTTGGTTTTAATCTGTTTTTTTATTTAGTTAAAATTAATAAATTAATTTTTTAAATTTATATGCTGACATGGTATTATATTTCGTGTGATTATAATATTTTTTTATTCCACTGTCAGCCACATCATCTTTTGCTGTTAGTTGGGTGATGGAAAGAACCTAAATGTCAAGCGCTAATTGGTTTAGGGACTAAATATGGTAAAAACAAAATGTAGGGACCAAAATGAAAAAAGTACAAAATATAGGGACTAAAAGTGCATTTACGCCAATTTTTTTTTGAAAGAGTTTCTTTTCTTTTTCCTTTTTTAGAGATAATAGCTTTTAGCACGAGTTTTTATTATTATTTTTCAGCTCATATTTAGGTACAAAACCCAATATATTGGAAAAAGAAATAGTTTTTCATAAAGGGCAATACCAAAATAGGTTTCCAATATAAAAAATACAATGGTACAATTTGACTTAGAAAAAGCCTAAAAAATACAATGACAATCTCTTATCAAAGATCAACCAAGTGCTTCTGCACACGTGCATATGACTCAAGGCTTGCAAGTAAGACATTATTTTTATATATTGTTGGTAATACCTTAAGTCTTTCAAGCCCAAAAGACCAGCCTTATTGTGATGCCCCAATTTGATTAATTGATTGTGTGATGTGTGTGGGTGTGTGATGAGTCTCACATCGGGTATTTATTGGGTAGATTTAGGCTTTATTATTAAAAATTACAAGGAGCCTCAATGTGACTAGTCCTTTTGAGGTATAGCGCAGATGTGGCTAGCGCTTTTCCTTAGATCATTACATATGGTATCAGAGCCGGCCCGGTAACCCCATGTGGGCTTGGAGATACTACCCTACAAAGTGGACCCTAACGAAGACGTTAGGGATTTAAGTGGGGGAGATTGTGATGCCCTTGTTTGATTGATTGATTGTGTGATGTGTGTAGGTGTGTGATGAGTCCCATATCGGGTATTTACTGGGTAGATATGGGCTTTATTAAAAACTACAAGGAGCCTCAATTGCGACTAGTCCTTTTGAAGTATAGCGCAGATATGGTTAGCGCTTTTCCTTAGATCATTACAACAATATTTATGGTATCAGAGCGCCAGGTTGGATCCTTAGGCATTGACTTATGAAACTAAATGGTGAGAGGGGTAGAAATTAGGCATTTGGGGATACGTTGTATGATATATATAGTAGATGAATTTTTGATCTGTTTTTTATTTTTTATTTTTTTTAATAAATTAGAAGTTTGATAACATGTTAGTTTGTCATGTGCATAATGAAAAGAGGTTAGGATGCCACCTCGCAGCAAAAACACTGGGAACACTCCTAACAACTTTGGCAATGGTAGGAATCAGCAAGATGGGAACTGAGAATTTAGGCACGACTAAGGCCAACCACCAGAGATGATCCAGATGATGCAGACCTTGGTTGGAGTGGTCCAACAACAGGTCACTACTGGAGATAATCTAGCTTGGATGATGGAGCAATGCCGAGCTCTTCATGATGGGATGATGGAATTCAAGAGGTTGTCTCCTCCACTGAGCCTATGGAAGCAGAAAAATGGATCAATGAGATGGAGAAAGTATTCAGAGTTCTTGAATGCTTTGAGGGCGAGAAAGTGGCTTATGCAGCTTATTTGTTGCGTGGAGATGCTTATGACTAGTGGCGGCTGGAAGAAGAAAAACGTGGCCAAGAGACTAAGCCTTAGACTTGGGAGCTATTTAAGTTTGTATTCTATGAGAAATATTTTCCTAAGAGCATCCATTTTTAGAAGGAAAAAGAGTTTATCAAGCTGACACAAGGTAACATGACAGTTGCTCAGTATGAAGCAGAATTTTCTAGGTTAGCCAAATTTGCTCCGACAATGGTGGTGGATGAAGAAACTAAGGCTCAAAGGTTTGAAGATGGATTAAGGTTTTGAATTAAGCAAGGAGTTATGCCCTTTGAGTTGACTACCCTTAGGGCGGTGGTGAGTAAGGCTTTATTAGTGGAGATGGGGCTTAATAAGGCTCAAGCTTTCAAGCCAAGAAACAAGGAACACAACGTGCTATTACCAAGGCATTGCCAAAGTGCTCTCGATGTGGTAGGCCTTATGCAGATAAGGATTGCCGTTGGAATACTAGAGCATGTTTCTCATGTGGACAAAAGGGTCACAAGATTGCTGAGTGTCCCTAACAGAAGGAGGTTCAGACCATTCCAAGACCAATAACTGGACAAAATCAGGGAGTGAGCCAAAAGCCCAAGATCCAAGGAAGGGTTTATGCACTCACTCAACAGGATGCTAATACTTCCAATGCTGTGGTAACAGGTATTATTCCAATTTCCACAACTTATGCCTATGCATTGTTTGATCCTAGTGCCACTCACTCCTTCATATCTTCTAATTTTGCAAAGAAACATAATTTTAAATTTGAGCCTGTGGAGTTTGAATTATGCGTGGATATCCCAGTTGGGGGTGTAGTAGTTATTGATAGTGCTTGTAAGTCTTGTGTTGTCAAAATAGCAGATAGAGAGTTATTAGCAGATCTAATATTGTTGGAGATGCGGGATTTTGACATAATCTTTGGGATGGATTGGTTGGCTGACCATTATGCAATAGTTGATTGTCATAGAAAGAAGGTAACTTTCCAAGTACTTGGTGAGATTGAGTTATGTTTTGTGGGAAGTGGGGCATATACTTCTCCACAGGAGATTTCAGCTTTACAAGCTAGATGTATGATGAAGAAAGGGTGTAAAGGATATTTGGGTACCGTGAGAGACACGCAACAAGGTGAATTGAAGTTGGAGGACATTCCTATAGTGAGAGAGTTTCTAGACGTGTTTCCAGAAGACTTGTCAGGGTTACCACTAGATAGAGAGATAGAGTTTTCTATTGACCTATTACCAGGTTCTAGCCCAATTTCTAAAGCCCCATACCAAATGGCACCTATTGAGTTAAGGGAATTTAAAGAACAACTACAAGAGTTGCTTGACAAAGGCTTCATCAGGCCTAGTGTTTCCCCTTGGGGTGCACTTGTATTGTTTGTAAAGAAAAAGGATGGCAGCGTACAACTTTGCATTGATTATAGGGAGCTAAATAGGGTGACAATGCGAAATAAGTACCCTTTACCAAGGAGCACAGGTTTTCTCTAAAATTGATCTTCATTCCTGTTACCATCAATTGAAGATTAAGACTACTGATGTACCCAAGACAGCCTTCCATACAAGATATGACCATTATGAATTTTTGGTGATGCTTTTTGGCTTAACCAATGCACCAGCAGCCTTTATAGACTTGATGAATAGGGTGTTTAAACCCTTCTTAGATAAATTTGTTGTGGTTTTTATTGATGATATTTTGATATATTCTAAGAGTGTAGAGGAGCATGAGAATCATTTGAGGCTTGTACTACAACTATTACAAGAGAAGAAGTTGTATGCAAAGCTTAAGAAATGTGAATTTTGGCTAAAAAGTGTTGCTTTCCTTGGGCATGTTGTATCTAAAGATAGGATTGCTGTTGACCCTAAGAAAGTGGAAGCAATAGTAGAATGGAATAGAAGGAACAGTGTGACAGAGTTTCGTAGCTTTTTGGGACTAGCTGGTTATTACAGGAGGTTTGTTGAAGGATTTTCTCACTTAGCCATGCCTTTGACTCGTTTGACCCAAAAGGGAGCTAGGTTTGAGTGGACCGAAAAGTGTGAAAAAAGCTTCCAGGAATTGAAGAGAAGGTTGGTGTCAGCACCCATTCTTACCATACTTTCTGGTAGTAGAGGTTTCACCATTTATAGTGATGCTTCTAGGAAAGGCTTGGGGTGTGTTCTTATGCAGCTTGGGAAGGTAGTGGCTTATGCCTCTAGACAGTTGAAGCTTTATGAGCAAAATTATCCCACACATGACTTGGAGTTAGTGGCAGTAGTTTTTGCTCTAAAAATTTGGAGGCTCTATTTGTATGGAGAACATTGTGAGATATTCACTAACCACAAGAGCCTCAAGTACCTCTTTACTTAAAAAGAGTTGAATATGAGACAAAGAAGATGGTTGGAGCTATTAAAGGACTATGACCTGACTATTAGTTACCATCCTGGAAAAGCCAATGTGGTAGCTGATGCCTTAAGTAGGAAGTCTACAGGAAATTTAGCAGCATTGTTGACTACACAAAATCACATCCTGGAAGATTTGAGGAAGATGAGGATAGAAGTATGGTTGCATGAAGCAGAGGCACATCTAGCAAACCTTAGAGTTCAGCCTACCTTGATTTAAAGGATAAAGGTTGCCACAGTTGCAGATGATAAGAGATTTAATAAATCTTGGCTCTTAATCTGAGTTTTGCATTCATAAGGATGGATCCTTGAGGTTTGTTAATCGGCTTTGTGTACCAAATGATCCAGACCTTAAGGTAGAAATTCTAAAAAATGCTCATAACACGAGTTATACAATACTCCCAGGAGGCACTAAGATGTATCGGGATTTAAGGGAGACTTTTTGGTGGAGCAACATGAAGAGGGAGATTGCTCAATATGTTGCTCAATGTTTAGTGTGTCAACAAGTCAAGACGGAGCATCAAAGACCAGCTAGATTTTTGCAACCTCTTCCCATTCCAGAATGGAAGTGGGAGGACATTACTATGGACTTTGTGACGGGGCTGCCTAGAACCCCTATTGATAAAGATGCAATTTGGGTGATTGTGGATTGGTTGACAAGATCTGCACACTTTATGGCCAGTAGGGTGGATTTCTCACTCGAAAGGTTAGCTAGATTGTATACCAATGAAATAGTGAGATTGCATGGTGCACCTGTATCCATTGTGTCTGATAGAGACTGAAGATTTATGTCTCAATTTTGGGAGAGTGTGCATAAGACAATGGGTACTAACTTGAAGTTTAGCATAGCCTTTCACCCTCAAACAGATGGACTTTCAGAAAGAACTATACAAACATTGGAAGATATGCTGAGAGCTTGTGTAATTGATTTCAAAGGTTCATGGTATGAACATCTACCTTTGGTGGAGTTTGCATATAATAATAGCTACCAAGCAAGTATTAAAGCAGCACCATATGAGGCTTTGTATGGTAGGAAGTGTAGGTCTCCTATATGTTGAAATGATGTTGGAGAAAAAAGATTGTTGGGTCCTGAGATTGTACAGCAAACAGTAGATAAAATTCAAGTGATTAAAAAGCGGCTCCAAATAGCTCAGAGTAGGTAGAAGACTTATGTAGACATTAGAAGAAGGAAATTAGAGTCCCAAGTAGGTGATCATGTGTTCTTGAGGATTTCACCTACTAAAGGAGTTATGAGATTTGGTCTTTGAGGTAAGTTGAGCCCTCATTTTGTAGGACCTTTTGAAGTCTTGGAGAGGATGGGTAAAGTTGCTTATAGGCACGCCTTACCCTCTTCTTTATCAAGGGTACATAATGTTTTCCATGTCTCAATGTTGAGGAAATATGTTCCAGACCCCAGTCATGTAGTGGATTATAAGCCTCTAAAATTAAGAGATGATTTAACTTATGAAAAGCAACCATTTAAATTGTGGACAAGAAGGAGCAAGAGTTGAAGCGTCGTACCATACATTATGTCAAGGTTCAATGGAGGAACTAGTTTGTGAGAGAGGTTACATGGGAGTTAGAAGATGAAATGAAGGAGAAATACCCATATCTTTTTGAGGACTCAGGTATGTCAAGTTTAGAGGACTAAACTTCTTTTAAGGGGGGGGGGGGGGGGAGGAGAATGTAATACCCGAAAAAAAAAGAGGGGTATTTAGGTAAATTTGTATATGGGGTCAACTTTTATAGTTAATATTCCTAGGGGGTTTTTTAGAAAATAAAGATGAAACCCTAGTTTACATAGTCTATTTTAAATCAATGTACATTGACAGATGTTTTGAGAGAGGAGACTACTCAAAATACTGAAGTAGAGAAGGTTTGACTGCACAATTGAGGTAAAAGCCTAAAAATCTCTTCTTGTCAAATCTAAACTTTATTCAGAATTAGATTATTTTTTAATGTGGGTATTTTGATCAGTAGTGAAACTATTTAAATTATTCAAAAATTTTAACGATGCGAAGAGAAATTTAGATTTATATTTTGGTCAATTGGACGCTTCTACCTACAGATTTTTCTGCGCTCAAGTTCTAGATTTTAGGCATATAAGGGTCAACTTTTTGCACAGTTTTGTTGTTTAAAAAACTGTGCCCGAACCGATGGAATTGGGGAAAAACAAAAAGGTCAAGTAAGCATGGGTTTAAGTGAGGTCTAACAAGTAAATAATAATAATAATAATAATAATGAAAGGAAGAAGAAGAAAGCTGTAAGTGTAGCACACATCCTTGTCTAGTGTGACATAGTGTACTACTTCTAGTGCTATAGACTTATCCTTTTAAGGCATAATAGGTGGCAGAATATATATAAATATAAATATATAAATATATATATATATATATATAAAGAAAAATATATTAAGATTAGGTGGAATTTTGGTCTGAGATAGCAGACAATTATGAGATATTTTTAATGGTCTTTACTGGTTGGGTATCGTTATAAGTCTTTCTTGAATTATTTGATTATTGAGTAAATTGTGCTTATAAATTGTTAGGTGAGATCTAAGGATTTTAGAGAAAGTGTTAGGGAGAAGTTCTTTGTGGTGAGCTAGTTGAGATAAGTAACCTTATCCTAATTTATTTTATCTTTGCATATTTTAACTACTGAAAATTTGCTTACAGTTGTTACAATTTATTTTTATTGCATTACTGAATTCAAGTAAAGAATTATCACAAATATATATGATTACTGAATATATGATGTATTTTATTTAATTGTGTTTTTAGCTATATTGATTTAAAGTAAAGAATATAAAAATATCACAAATATATTTGAATATTGAATATATGATTATATATATATATATATATATATGTATTTGAATAAGATATATTTTTGTTAGAAACTATGATTTCATATATATGATTATGAACAATTTGACTATGAATTGATTCTGATATCCAAACCAATCACTACCAAAAATCAAACCTTAGGCTGCGTTTTTAAAATGCGGCCTAAGCTCAAAAAAAAAAAAAAAAAAAACGCGGCTATAGCCCTCTGCGGCCTATAGCTGCGGTTTTTTAGGCTGCGTTTTTGAATGTGGCCTAAACTGCGTGACTATAGGCTGTCGGGGTCTATGGCCGGACTTTTCGAACGCGGCCTAAGGACAAGGATTATGGCTACGTGTAAAACGCGGCCTAAGATAGAATCTATAGCCGCGTTTAAACCACGGCCATAATGCTTGTACTTAGGCCGCGGCTTATAGATTTCAACTTAATGCCGCGTTTTAAACGCGGCCATAACCATTGTCTTTAGGCCGCGCTCTAAAACTGCGGCCATACCCCCGGTTTCGCAACTTCTAGGACCCATTTTTAGCCGTCGTTAAAACGCGGCTATAATTTTATCTTTAGCCGGGTTTTGACTGCGGCTATAATCACCTGCATTTTTTTTTTTTTTGAATTTTCCTATAGCCGCATTTTGTAAACGCGGCTATAATTTTTTTTTTTTTCCTCTGTTTCCTGTCTTCATCAGATGGCAAATACATACAAACGCTGCTATAAATTTTGCAAACGCTACTACAAGTTTTACATCAAAATTCCAACTTTTGCCCGCATTTTAAACGTGGCTATAGGCTAGAACTATAGCCACTTTCTCAAACCTGTCATAATCAAGCTTTCAACCAAAAATTCCTAGAACAAATGCACATATTCTTCATGGTGATTGATGTCAAAAACATTAGGAAAATAAAAGTCAATAAAAGTTGCTACTGCAACATGAACTGATTGTATATTGTCAATAAAAGGTTACACCATATTGTGTATCAACAAGAGCCTCAAGCTGATGTGCACTAACCCTTATCTCCTAGAGAACAAAACTCCTCAAAACACACCAAATCAATTACAGTTGTTACGGCACATACTGAAGGAAGAAAAGCAGGGATGTGCGACTCCTTCATAGCATCCGTTGCATGTTTCATCAAGGCCTAACAAGAGACAGTTAGAGCATAACTAACACATCAAGTTTAAAAAGCAAAACATATGGAAAGAAACCAACTACTTTTATATTCTCTAAGCTTATGGTGCCATTCTTGTTTGGTTCCAAAAGTGCAAATTGCTCCTTTAAAAACATAATATAGCTCATCTACAGTCAACGTTTTGTATAGAATTCAATAGAATTCTTGTTTGGTTCCAAAATCAGTTGGACACTTGAAAATATTATTTTCCACATGCAACAAACAATGACACAGTGGAATTCAAGCAAATTAATAACAATGACACAAATGCACGGGCATTAGCAACAAAAATTAACTCTTCATAAAACTACTACTCTATATAAGGTAGTAGTTGATTAGTGTAAGAAAAAATCTGAGATATATATAAAACCCAATGGGTCAAGACACATCTCAGATGGCCAAGTTAATTATCTTCAGACTCATGATGGATTATCTCATGCTTGTATGTACTAGTTTATCTACATTTTATTGAAACTACAATCATTTTTTGGGCAGTAAATAGTATGTGTACCGAACTACGTGAATATGTACTAGTTTATCTACATTTTATTGAAACTACAATCAATTTGTGGGAAATAAATAGTAACTCTACCTAATTATGTGAATATTGACAGAATATTAAAGACTAAAAAAAAAAAAAAAAAAGCACACATGTCCACACAATAAGGCCAACGCACCTTTAAACTAAAACACTCAATATTTTCATTAATCAACTCCCCCCACCCCTTCCTTTCTCTTATTTAACTACAATGACACTCTTATATAGACTCTAGATCTTCCAATGAACTTTGAGTCAAATGGACCATTCTTCCAATGAACTTTGACTCAAATGGCACATTCTCCCCTAGTATGAGCTAAGTGGAGAATGGTTGTGGTTTCCAGATACCCAAACCAATATATACATATAATAAAAAAATAGACTCTAATTCTTAACTCTTCTAAAGGATTAAAACTCCTATTTTGGCCAATAAAAAATTTCCTAATTGAACTGGACCAAAATACACATAAAATCCCATAAACTCGGTAAGATTTATCTATTATAAAACCCAAAGGCTCACAACTATGACCCACAACCGGCAATTACAGAATTATGAAATTACCTAGACTCTATAGAGAACCAAGAAAGGCATGAAATAAAATAAAATACTAATAACATAATTAACTACCACAGATACTTATTCTTGGACTTTCCTTAATCTTAGGCTTCCAAAATAAGTTATTTTCACTCTAGCCACACAATGGTTGCAACACCTTATTTGTTGTTAAAGATGCAAATGTCGAGGTCTAGTTAATAATTGATAATATCAAGATGCATACCAAGATTTTAGATATTTATTGATCTAACTAGTGATTGGTGCCTTCATGGCTAATATCTCCACAAGATAATACATATCATACATTCCATTTTATTTGAAGATATTTACCCTCTTTACCAATTACTACAGCAGATCCAAAGATTACAGTAATTAAATATTTGAGATCTTTACCACCATATTTACACTAATTAACAAAACTGCCCACCCCCCCCCCCCCTCCTACATACATCAATGCTCAACAATACAAGGGCAAAATCATTTTCTTACCTTTAGTATGAAGAGTAAACCTTCCAAGTTGGGGAAAATCTGAGAACTTCTCAATGCATATCATTTTATTCACCTGAGAATCAACAACAGGATCAATTTTAACAAAATGCCAGCAAATTTCAATCAAGATTTTTGTAGTGAAAACTTTAGATCTAGAAGGGGTATAGAGGGGATGAGAGTCCATAATTCTAATAGATAGCCACAAATCTCTACTTGAAAATTATTTTCAACATTTATGAACTTTACACAAGCTTGTAGAAGAAGGTTGCCAAATTTATATTCGAGATTTATTTTCAACATTAATGATAGTTGCAAAATTTTAGGTAGAGAAAATGGTGTATGAAGTTTATTACTAGTAAATAAACAAAGCCAACCTGAACACGGCATACAACAATGGCACCATCTTTCCCAAAGAGAACTTTCCTTTTCATAGGTTTCTTTGTCTTTGGGGCAAAGAAACCTATGAAAAGGAAAGTTCTCTTTGGGAAATGCCATCTTTCCCAACAATGCCATCTTTCCCAACAATCGGCATCGGTGACAATGCCATCTTTCCCAACAATGGCACCATCTTTCCCAATGAGACACAGTCCATATGCCACACAGCCCCCAACTTTTGTATATGGTGGTCCACATAACACATATCTGGTGGGTGCACAAATTGCACATGGCACACAAAAGACGCTTCCAGATCACAATCTAAATATTAAACGGTACAAAAGTCATGAATAGTCAGCTTGTATATATGATAGTGCAGTGCTTTGCACACACACACACAGAGGACCTTGCATTCTTAAATACAGTATTCAAGTAAAAAACATCCAGAAATTCAAGAACTGAAGCTGTTTTTTTATAGGTAAGAATTAAAGCTATGTCAATCTAATGTATACAACACCAACAGCATAGCATGCCACTAAAAATGGTGCATGCTATGGAGGTAAAAATAAAGATACTCATTGGTCCTGAAATTACTTAAAATGTCAATCATATGAAAATTGTTTAGGAGGATATAGGACCACACCTCAATGGTACTCTAATACTCAAACTAATGGGGGTCATTTATTGGTACTCTGATACCCAGCCAATGGGGGTTATTCATTGATACTTTGATACCCACACCAATGGGGGTTATTTATTGGTATTCAGATACCCAAACTGATGGAGGTTATTCATTGGTACCGGGTTATTCATTGGTACTCTGATACCCAGCCAATGGAGGTTATTCATTGATACTCTGATGCCCAATCACGGGAATTTAGCGTGACCATAGTCATAAGATTATTAAGAATATGAATTACGTTTGAATATTCAACTATTTTGAGTCATTAAAACTGCTTATATATTTTGGAACCTATTGTAAGTTATAGCTTTTGATGTATGGAAAACTAATTACTTTCTAAACCATCTATAATATATTTGTCAAATTAAAGTATGTGATCTATTTGCAAAGTATTCTTTTAAGATTACGAAACTTCTTAGCTAGTTTGGAAAACCCATAGCATATTATAACTTTTGAAGATTCATATTACATCTTATTACTTTAAAGATCTATTGCTAGATAGAACTTACTCGGATTTTGGTTATTTATTAAGTTGTCAACTCACCCCCCTCTCCTTCTCCTTTCAGATTTTGATCAGGAAGAGTAGCATATGTTTGGGTTTCCGCTGGAATGCGCGCATGAGTGAAGTTCAGAAAATCAATGGAATAAGGTTTGAACTTTTATGTTTAAGATGACCTTTTGTATAGACCTTTATATTTAAAGGATTTTTTTTTTTTTTTTAATTTTGATGTTGGAAGATTATTATCTGGAGATCTTTTGAGAATTGTATTATTGAGGTTTTTTTTTTTTTTTAATTTATTGGTGAAATTTTCTTTGAGGATAATTCTTTAATTGTTAAGAGGGTCTTACACACTTGTAGGGTGTAAACTTTATAAGTGTGTAGCTATTGTCACGTGCCTAGCTTTTACTTGGGTTCGGGGCGTGACAACTTATAGGAAGAGATGGTTAGGATTTATAAACTTTTCAATAGATAACTTCTAAGTACTTTCCCATTGGTTAGGATTTATAAACTTTTCAATAGATAACTTCTAAGTACTTTCCCATTCGTCTAGACTTTTAAGCTTGGAGAACCAGAAAGTGTTCCAAATGAGGAATTAGAGAAGAAAGGAGAGGTTTATCAACTAGAACTACAATTAGCACAAGTATATAAGCATACAGAGGACACGCCACCATGATCTTCACCACTGGTTTCCTAATTAATACTATTTCCACCCATAACTCTCCTCCATTTCTTTAAATATTTTGTTACGTTTACAATTGGACAAAAAAAAAAAAAAAAAAAAAAAAAAGGTGTAATATACACCTTTTTTTTTTTTTTTTTTTTTTTTTTTTTTTTTTTTTTTTTTTTTTTTGAGAAGATTCAGTGTCCTTTAGAGTAAGAAAATTTAGGTGAATATCATGTCTTTAGCTTAGGTCAGGGGCGGCTTAGAAGGGTGACGGGTCATGACCCACCCCCCAAACTTCTCAAATATTATATTTTTACCTCTAAATTAACTTAAAATTTTCAAAAGAAAGATGGTAAGATCTCCAAACTCTTCATATTTTTTTGTATAAAACTATTAAATTGGTTCAATTTTAAATTTGTTACTGTTTCGGCCTCTCATTTATGAAATTCTAGTTCCATCACAACCGCTATTTTTGAATTATGTATCTTTCTCAATCAGAATCAGATAATAAGAATAAGGTTCACAAAAATTTATTCATAGAAAATAAAAAGAAAAAAGATAGGTTCCAAGTTTTATTTTATTATTATAGTACATTGGAACATGTTTTTGGTAAGCATTAGAAGTACCAAAAACAGAAATTAACCGTCCAATTATTTTTCTAGGAAGTGGCTTAGGTACACAAATAATTCATTTGCTTTGGTGGGGTTAACTAGTTCTACCGCATGATAATCTCCTTCAGTAAATTGTGTTTTCACCTTAATACCCTTCTTCTTAAACATCTCCACCAGTTTCTTTTGACTGTCAATCAATGGGTCTCCATCACAGCCCGTCACCACAACCAACCAATCCAGCTTCTTGATTTGATCAAATTCATCACCCACCGTTGGATTGCAATACTCATGGTCACGGTCAGACCCAATTGGCAAAGACATTTTCCACATCAGATCAGTACCGCTTATTGGTAAAACTGGATCGTCGATCAACCTCAGCTCTGATTCACTCCTCTGTGTCGCACCAAAGAATGGTGTGTGCAACAAAAGCCCTTTGATCTTCAATGGTTTAAGATCATCAACGGCTTTAGATACACGTAGCCCCACATGGTAGGCTATATTGCCACCAGCACTAGTACCCATTAGATAACACTTGGAACAATCAACATGGTCACGTATCATTTTTTCATGTGTAGTCTTGATCCAATGTAATGCTTCCACTGAATCATCGTACGCCGCGGGAAGGCGGTGCTCGGGAGCGAGGCGGTACTCGACGGAGACGACCACGGCGGAGAGTTGATGTGCCATGTTGTAACAAAAGTCATGAAAAGGTGTGGAATCAACATGTAGAGCAATAAAGCCACCACCATGGTAGTACACGATGAGAGGAAGTTTTGTGGTGCTAGTGTTATTATCTAGGGCTTGACGGGGTAGGAATATGCGGACATAGGTGTTGTGTTCTGGGTTCAGAATTACATCTTTGGTGATCACAGGGGTGGAACCATCGTGATCATCAGGTGCAGCGGCGGTGCGAGGAAATTCGTAAAGACGTTTGAGAGTACCATCGTCGTTTTCAACGATATGGAGAAACTTAAAGGGATCAATTGGCTTTGTAGTTTCTTCTCTAGACATGGTATATATTGAAATATGTTGATCAAGTCCTGTGTTGAAGAAAGATAATTTAAGTGTAGTTTATATATAGATACAGAAAGTGTGGTTCCCTAGTGCTACGTTTGTTTATATTGAATCAAAATTGAAATGAAATTCAAATTGAAATATAACTCTTATTCAATTAAAACACTAAGAGAGTAAATACTATTCAAATGGAGAAATAAAATAGTTTAAATGTAGCTTTTATTTAAAAATTAGACTCTTTAAATTACATCAATCCAGACACGACACTATTACATACAAGTAAGAGCTCTCCTTTGTTGACTTTGCTTCACTTCTCTTAAATTTACTTCACCTAACACTTAGACTTCTCTTCACCTCACACACTTCACCTAACACGTCTCTCACACCTCATACTAGTCTCACTCTACTTAACAAGTCTCTTACACTTCATGCTTTATGGCACCGAAATATAGTTGGACTAGAGAGGGGGGGGGGGGGGGGGGGGGGATTTTTTCAAATTTTTTTAGTGTATATATATATATATATATGTGTGTGTATTAATTTTAGCAATTTGTTTCAATAAATTTACACTTTATCCTCTCAACAATATTATTGATCTTTTTAAAGGCTATAACAAATTTTAGTTATCTAAAATTTGAAATAAATTTAACAAGCTTAACAACAAAATTTACCAATAACAAACTTAAGCCCAAACAACACCCCAAAACAACCCCACGCAAGACACAAACAAAAAATAAAATAAAATAAAAAATTCCTAAGCCAATTCTAACTAGTCTAAGTGAACACTCACACACATTTGACAACACACAAGACACCAAAAAAAAAAAAAGTAAAAAAAAAAAGAGCTTAACTTTCTAAATTGAGAAGTGCTATGTCCATAACATTTTTACAACAATTCACATACGGTAAGTTGTTATTGGTTATAATTTGAATCTACAACTTAAATTACTTTTTTGCTTACTTATAACAACCAACAATAACCTACCACTTATGATTTGTTATGAAAATGTAGTGAAAATATTGTGGACATAGCATTTCTGTTCTAAATGAATGCTTTCTAGGAGTTTCAAAAAAAATTTTGCTTATACTTTTGCCCCTCTTAACTCTAAGTCCTAGCTTCGTCCTTGCACATGACATCCTATTTATACTAGTCTTATGTCGTTTAAGAGAATCGACTTTGAAGCTTCTAGCTTCATCTTTTTAAATACTTTATTTACCAAGCTTTTAGACTATTCTATAAACATATGGCTGAGACTAACTTATGGAGAATGTTCTAGAGATTGTGTGAGACATTCTAGGAGTTTCTAGAGAGAGGCAGTATTGATTTTTAACATACTGTACCCAAAAAAAAAAAAAAATATATATATATATATATCAAGTTTCACTTTTCAAATCTAATAATCTCTCTGTAACTTACTAGCTCATGCTTGTGTTGCCGTTGTCTTCAATTTGTTTCTGTTGTAGTTGTGGCCACCACGTTGTCGTTGCTGTTCTCCTCCACAGCTCCACCTTCTTCTCCTTCTTTTTTGGCTCGCCTAGCCCAGACTGTAAGAGCATTCATATCAAGCATTCTAAAAATTTTAACATTTAACATCTCAAAAAGCCATTTTATAACATTTAACATCTTACTTTATAATACACCCACCATCTAAACTTCTATTTTTTTTACAACTTCAATATTATTTCTTAGTACGATAGCTAACATAAGCCAAAAAAATCATTATTTATAAGATTATAAATAGGCTAACATTACTCAATAGGCTAATTATAAAGCCATATAATTTCTTTAAAATATTTATAATATAATTTATTCGAATCCCGCTGGCACCACCTTTTGAACTTCATTACCATTTGTCAAGTTGATAACGTGTTGTGAGCACACTATTATTATTATTATTATTATTATTATTATTATTATTAAAAAGCTAACATTTTAAGCTAACGTTAGTCATAATTATACATACTCAATACTTAGAACGTTAGTTGATTAACTAACGTTCAAAGTATGATAGCTAACATTAGTCATAAAAATCATTATTTATATGATTATAAATAAGCTAACATTACTGAATAATTAAGCTAATCATAAATCCATGTAATTTATTAAAAATATTTATAATTAGAATTTAATCAAACCCACCTACACAAAAAACTAATTAGTGTCATTCTTGCTTTTTAATATTACAGAGAAACATAACTATCGTTCTCACATGCAGTTCCCAATGGAATTCTCTTCTCAAAATAATTGCCTCCTTTTAACTTGTTTCTCAATTTGAGGGGAAAAATTATAGAGAGAGTTGTAAATAAAAATGCTTCCATTTGAGGCTCTCACCCAATCCAAGGTATATTGTGAAATTTTTTCTTCAATGGAGTCTACAATCTCAAACCCGGATTTCAACATAGAAGAAGAAGAGTTGAAGCGAACGAAGCATAGAAAAACCAAGACGCGAGATCCAGAATCGAATCTAAAACCCGAGATGATCAGATGGAGATCCGAATCGGAGCAAAGAAACTACTCCACAATGCTTGTCGAAGCTGAACACCAAGTCCGCCACAATTCCTCCTCCTCGCCTTCGTCAGCCAAGGTCTCCTCCTCCTCCTCCATAGGACAATACTGCGAGATCCGAGACGCGCCGAACTGAGTTCTCACCGTATCGACCCCACGACCACACACGGCCCACACTGAGCTGAAGCCACCCACACTAATCTGAAGCCACCCACGCCGACTTGAAACCCACCCACCCATGGTCTCACGCCGATCTGAAGCCACCCATTCAGATCTCGATCTTCGACTAACTGGGCTTCTGTTTCTGTTTTTTTTTTTTTTTTTTTTTTTTTTTTTTAAATCTGATGAGAAGGTGTAAAGGGTGCTTTAAGGCTTATAAATCGAGTATTAGAGACTCGATTTCCAGGTGGACGCCACATGGAAAAAATGCCACATCAGACATAATCAGAACACTAAAATCGAGTCTCAAAGACTTGATTTATAAGCCCAAAATTGAGTCTTTTAGATTCAAGATGTTAGTAAAAAAATATAGTTTGAAAACAGTGCCTACTAATTATATTGTTTGAAAAACACTATTAATTCCCAATTTTGGCCTGATTCAAAGCATGTGATAGAGTATAAACCACTTCAAATCCAAGAGAACTTGTCATATGAAGAGATCCCAATTAAGATTTTAGATCGTAAGGAGCAAGTTTTTCGTACCAAGACAATTCCTATAGTCAAGGTGTTGTGGAGAAATCACTCTACAAAAGAGGCAACCTGGGAGGTAGAGGAGGAAATGAGGCAAAAGTTTCAGAATCTCTTTGTTGATGGTATGTGTACAATTTTCGAGGACGAAAATTTTTAAGGAGGGAAGGATGTAGTACCCCAACCTAATTGCATAATTAATTTTATGGGTTTATATGCTTGTTATCATCTTAATTACTTTTAAGTGCATAAAGCTTTAATATTATGATATTATAAAACATATACACTCTTTTTAATGCTGTGGAAAGAAATTTATAAAGGTAAGGATATATATATATATATACACACACACAAAGTTATATTGTTATTTGGGCCTTTCTAGAAATATAAGCTTCTAAGGGGTGGAAAGTAAATTTTAAAGTTGAAAGGGGTGACTCATCCAACCTTTTGGCCTTTTCTTCTTGCATTACACGTGCAACACAAAAGTCTTCCTCCCTTATCTTCTTTGCTGCATCAAAAGACTCACTTGGTTCATCTTTTCTTTGCTCTTATCTTTTCCTTTTCCTTTACTCTACATGGCAGCACCATCTCAACAATAGCTCTCACTCTTTCACCAAAAAATCATAGATATCTCTCTCAGATGGAATCAAACTCTTACTAAAGTTTAGCTTCAGTTGTGGGTAAGTATATATGTTTATTTTCTGGTATGGGTATATTATTGGAGTAAGGGTTTGCTCTAGTTTCACTTCTTTATTTTCTGTTCTGATTATAGGAGCTGAACTTGTGATTCTGTTTTAGTAATTTGAAAGATTGATGAAATTGGTAATTTGGATGCTTATTAAAGTATTTTAATATGTTTAGTATAGGTATAAAAATATCCAAATGAAATGAAGGCTTATTGCTATTATTTGATTATTTTGTAAGAACATATGCTGAAGCTGTCACTGTGACAGATTTAATGTTTACAACAAGAAAAATATGTATTAAATCATTTTCTGTGAATTAGGATGCTAGGAGTAGTTTTTATGAATCCTAAGACACATATGGTTGTAATAGAAGTGGTCTCACAGCATTTGGATTGATATAAAAATAATGATTTAATTTCTAAATTGCATGAAATTCTGTCAGGACAGATTTGAGTACGTTGCCTTGTATGATTTTTAATAAATCATGGTTTTATGCTTTGACTCCGAAATTTTTAAGGTTTATACTAGACATCCAGGGGAGTAGCTCTGTAAAATTTCATGACATTTGGATGTTTATGGACAGTATTTTACAAATGGGCATGTGCTACTGGAATGAGCAGTAAGCAGTGAAGGATAACTCTGACTTTGTGGATTAAATTTTAAAGTTAGGTTGAATGTTTTGAGCTATAATTTAATATGCTTATCTTTTGGTATGTTTGGATCATAAAGGAATTTTTATGCCTTGGTTTCTCTATGTTTTGGTATGTAATGTGTTTGATGAATGTACCTTGTTTTTGGGAAACTTTATGTGATGGGAATTAGGATTTTCTTGAGTTTGAGAGTTAGGTTGCGATGGATGTATAAGTTTATATACTTAGGAAGAGGTTGTCAGTAATAAGTTTTGGTCTTTCATTTAGGTGACAAGAACGAGAACACGGACACTTGAGTTCCTCTTGTACAAATCTCTCGCATCTTCTGTTTTCAGGTAAGGGATTTGTGACATGTGCATTTGATAAGTATAAAAAAAATTATTTAGAAAACTATTATGCATTAAAACCTTTTAATTGGAGATATTACATATAAGCATGATTTAAGTAAAATATATGTTCGTGAGTTGTTCAATCTTATATACATGATAATTTTAGCATATTGATGTTATTATTTATATCACGAACATAATTTTTAAGAATGAAGTGGATATGCTATTGTTGTGAAACAATTATGTAAAAGCAAAGTTATCAGAAAAATATAGTTTTCAGTTATTCCATTGTTATGATTTGAACTCAGCCAGTAGGGGTTATAGTACTGGTATTTCCATGGAAATTCTGATTGGCCATTAAAAGTGGAACTGGCTCAGCTATACCCGCCCTTGTTGGTAATGGCCAACTTGTGGAGGATGCCAACCTACCCCCATGGTTGAAGATATGTATTATAATATGAACTTGGAATTACCTAGCATTGTGAGGAATGATAGATGCCTAGCACATTGTGTTGGAAGCCGCCCAAAGTTGTGACAGACTTACAATTAGATTGACTAATATGTATATAAATGAGCTATTAAGCTATTTGAAAATTATAAGATAAGCCTAATGATAAGTTTATGATAAAGTATTTCATAGTTTATTCAAAGATAAGATTTCTAAATTATGTTTATGTTTCTTATTATGTCCTTTTGTTATTATCTAAAGGGAAAATGAAGTATTTTCACCTAAAAGCTCATAAGTTATTTTAAGAACAATATGAATAGTATGAAGGCTATTTTATCAAAGCTGGCATATTTATAAAATATTTGATTTATATGCATTCTTATTAAGGGTCCATGGAGCTTAAAACCTTACCGGGCTTTGCAGCTCACCCTATTATATTTCAGTGCACAGGTTCTTCCTAGAAGCAGCGAGAGTATTAGAGATGACAAGAATTCTGTGAATCTCGTTTGTTAGATTGTATAGTTTTTTTTTTTTTTTTTTTTTTTTTTTTTTTTTTTTGTATAGTAGTTAGCTCTTTTGTTGTATAAGAGGAATCAAGATGTACTTGATCCTTTGAGCACAGATGTAATTCGGAACCTTAATTTGTTTTGAACCCCAGTTGTATGTCTTTGGGGTTAGGTTTATAATAAAATTTTTTGCTAAATGTTTAGCTATGTAATATTTACACGAATACCTGAGGTTTCAGCCAAGTGGTAATCTTGCAAAGATTAAATGAGATGAAATTCAAGGTTTTCATCATTTTTATATATTATGGTTTTTATGCAAGAAAATAAGCAGGAATTCAAGAAACAAATTCTCGATAAGCACCTTCAGTTTAGGTTGATTCGTGTTAGTATTGAGGTAAACTTGATATTAACATGCCGGTCATGCTCTAAATTCTAAAATACAAGTTTGGGTCGTGGCAATAACTTTGGAAAGGAAAACATCTTGATACCATCTGCAATTAGACATAGTAGGACATCTCAAATTGTTTAGATAATCACTAATTCACGACGAAACATTAGTAAGAGTACCAACAAAATATTTGAGAATAGTATAGACCAAGGTATTGACACCATCAGGAATACCTTTACCAATACTTTCATAAAAAATAGGCAAACCATCATCATTCTTTTTAATAGCATGTTTAATAGATTCCCTGAGATATTCTGCGAGATATGAATCCCACCATCCACGAAGAGTACCAGAAAAATCAGTAACAAGAAGTTCAACAATCTCAGGGTGGTCAAGATTATGGTTATTCATATAAGCAATTCCAACCATAGACATATGACCCATTTTATTGATGATTTCATGTTCAAACAAACCATCAATATTCTATTCATAAAGTTTACCAGCAAATACAGAGAACTGAGTTTGAAAAGATTTTTCTTCGAACTGCATATCAAGAGGAGTAGGTTTTGAATACCAGTTTTTTGTAAAAGACATGGGATTAGTTCCAAAAAAAATTTTAATTTCTAGTAGACCATCATCAAAAGCATTTTTAACAGAAATAAAAGACAGTGATTCAGAATCTGTGTTTTCTTCAAAAGCAGTTTCTTTACCATTTCTTGAAATAGTACAAGCAGCATTAGTAGAAGTGCCTTCAGTTTTAATTTTTAAATCAGAAAGCATTTTCTCAACAATGTCAAGGGTTTTTTCTTGAGAGGTTTTGAAACCAATTTTTTTCTCTTTGACTGGGTAAATCAATCAAAGGTTTCTCAGGTTTTGCAGAAACAATTTGTTCAACAATTTTTTCTTCAATACGGTCAAGCTGTTGACCAATAATATGCAAAGACTCATCAGTAAATTTTTTTTGTTTAATAATACTGTAAACAGGAGTATTAGCATCAGCATCAGCAATTTTGAAAGGAGAAGCCTTCACTTCAGTCTTTTGAAAAGTTACAAGAACTGTCTCAAGAGGCGGATGGCTAGACCTAACAACAGTTTTATCTTCTTTAACAAAATTTGATTTCTTTATTAGTTCAAATGATTTTGAGAAATAGCATCTTTTGAAACATAATAATTTTCAAGGAAATCAAAAAATAGAATATGTTTTTTCAATTGATTCATTTTTTCTTTCCATTTCCCTTTAACACGATCCATTTCGGACTGAGCAGAAGTACTTTGATAGTATTTTCTTTTATATCTATTTTTAGCAGAAATAAATTCACAATTTCAAAACTTTCATTTAGAGCATTTAAAACTCTAAGTTAGCTTTAAAAAACAGGGGTTTCAACAGTTTGAAAATTAGAAGCAGATGGAGACACAAATATGGTCTCTTCTTCTTCTTCATTAGCAGTTTTGCTGTATGGAGAGGAAGTTTCTGCTTTAGTAGAGTAGAAAGCAGTGCTAACTTGGGAGATATTACTTGAAACTTTCAGGTTTTGCAAAATTCTTTTGCAAATAGTCAGTGAGATCTTGATCTCTCTTGGAAACACTTTTAGATCCAGCAAAGGAATGACTTCCTTCGTTGATCCTCAAGAGTCTGTCATCATGAAAACTTATTTTAACAGTTCTATCAAGATATTGTTGAATATGAGCAAGATCATGTTCATGAAAAACAGGTTTAGCAGGAGGGAACTCACGTTCCAACAACCATTCCTTGGGGAGATTAATATCTTCCCATTGAATCATTTTTGGGACTTGAACCTTAGCATCAGGGGTTGAACATTGAATTAACATGGTTTTACCAGTAGGATCCTTGAACCTAGTAGCTCGTGGATTCAATTGCGAACCCAAAAGTCTTTAATAAATTCGGTAAATAAGAGCAAAAGGCTTATTGCCTTCATCCATGTCTTAACCAGAAGTCAATACATTCAGTGTCAAGGCTTTAACAATATTAGGATTATTCAAAGCAAGACAAATATCAGGAAAAACATCAAAGTAAACAAAACCATCATACATGGAAGCAGTAATTATACCAAGAATGCTATCATTAAATTTCTTAAATCTAGCATCTCTTAAACACATCAAAACAGAAGCATTAATTCCTTTTCTTGTAAGTGGTTTAACAACAACTTGAACAAGACCAATATGCAAATATTTGAGTTTTGTAGCAAGAAAATCATTAACATTTCTTTTAGAAAACAAACAACATTTTTCATGAGTTCTAAAGATAGAAAATATTTGTTCAACAGTCTTAACTCTATATCGGGAAAAGCAGTATTTTCAAACCAAGTAGTATTGTAAATAGTCTTAACATTAACCTTGGGGATATTCCATTTCTGAAAATTCGGAATCTCTTTTTCTTCTTCTTCGTGATCTTTTTCATTCACGATATTAGGAGGACAACCAGTCCTAGAGCTAACAAAGGAGTTGGATCTCCACAACTTATCCATAATATCCTTGGTTTAACACTCAATTATCATGTTTTTCTCAACGCCATTGCATTTCGTAACACATACCCTAAGCAACCCTATACCTCTTATGTCCTACATTCCCTCTCTGGCTCAAACGGGCCTTATTGTTCGGTTCTGGGACTTCACTTTACGTCTAGGGTGGTGTCAATGGCGGTAAGAAGGGAACACAACAACAGAGTATCAAAAGTTCGGGTAGACACAAACAAGAAGCAAAGACACAACAACACTATCGGTGGCCAAGGAAAGAATGGCTCTGATACCAAAAAGGGAAGGGACCAAGGCGCAGAAGGCAGAAGCACCGGAAGCACAGATATATAATAAATTGAAAATAAGATTAACATATATATATATATATATATATATAAAGTTAACAAGTCTAGCTAGTCTCACCAAATAGAAATTATCTAGTCCAAAAACTTAACAAAAACAATAAAAAAAATTCACAATGGTAATTGTATTTCAGCACCAAAAAAAAAAAAAAAAAATCATTTTACCACCAAAAAACCAAAATATCATGTGTTATTGGAGAAACTAATGCTAATTTTTTTTTTTTTTTTGGCAACTATAGTAAACTGGTTTAAATACCAGTTGACTGTTGCAAGTTGTTAAAAATAAAATACAATATTTTATTAAGATTATATCTCTTCCTTCAATTAAAAAACTCAAATTCTCTTTTCCTTTATTATTTTAAAGAGTTGTTTATATTATTTTAAATAAAGTGATAAAAAAAAGAACATTTAATATTGAGTGTATTGTAATGTGAGGCGAAAAAATAGATAAAATAGTTTTTTGAGGTGTTAAAAGCTAAAATTTTTAGCATCACCACTGTGAATGCTCTAACCTCAACAAAAAAAAAAAAAAAAAAAAAAACCTAACTAGCCTAGCATTAAACAAAACATTATTTTGTTTTTGTTTTTGGCTTTGTTGTAAATGATTGCATCTTAGTATCCGTTTGGATACTGAGGTTTGTGCATTTTTTTTTTAATTGAGAAGCACGTCAACGTGGGACACAGACCGGCCAGTGGGTCCTATACATTGTGCACAGGACCCACTACCTCTTATCATGTCCAGACTTTACACTGAAATGTGTCACACTAGTGGGTCCCGTGCATTGTTCACGGGACCCACAAACCTTTTTTTTCAGCAAATTTTTCATTAAAAATGGGTCCCACGGTACTATTCACACATTTAAAAATTATTTTGCTACAGTATTTTCAGTTTTAAGCAAAATAAGCGGTATCCAAACGAACCCTTAATGTATTTAGAAACAACGATTTTGTGTATTTATAATTTTTTAATACTATATGGATGCCTATTTAGAGTTTTTTATTTTTTATTTTTATACTTCAGCCCCCGCTAGTTTGAAATCCTGAGTCTATCTCAGTGGGTACCTAGACATGGATTTGGAGTAGACAAAGACGTGGTCATGGATACCCACAAGCAGAAGGTCACAAAACTAATACTCAGTTATATATTTGAAAACAAGGTGGGTGTGATGACCTATGACGCACGGGTGTGTTTTCGGACTCGGGTGTGGGTACGGGACTCAGAAATTTTTGAAAAAGGTGGGCGCGGGTGCGGCGGGACTCGGCAATTAAAAAATTATTAAAAATATTTTTATCTATATTTTCTATATATTTTTACTATTAAAATATTCTTAAAAAATTGAGAAATGATAGATTTAGGATGTTTGAGCCTCATTCAAAGCCGATTTCGGCTGTTCCGGCGAGATTCAGTGCATATTTCGGCCTGTTTCGGCCGTTTCGGTCGCTGGCCGATATGACCCTATTCTGGCCGATGTTGGCTTGGTTCGGCACGAATCCGTGAAAAAAAAAAAAAAAAAACTCTAACGCGACAACGACGCGCGGGCAGCCGCGTCGGACGCCACACCCCGCGTTAGGCCGCATCAGACTCCGGTGTGGCACCCTCCCTGCCCCGTCCGTGCTTTCTAGGTGATGACACTGGCGATCTCTTGCTAGTATTGCCAGTAGAGGTTGGGATGTGTTGAGTTTTATTTATTTATTTTAAGTAATAGAATAAGAAAAGTATAAAATTAAAATTTAATTAAGGATGTAGTATTGTGATAAGACAAGTCCTTAAAGAATCCATTCAGCAACCCATGAAACAGGCCTAGAATAAGCAAGCTTTGTCGCCATCATGGGAGTTGGGATAGCAATAGTTGATGATTAAACGCTGCCATGCTTTAGAAACAACAACCCTTTCGGGTAATCTGCTGTGAATGTGGTAAGAACCTTTCTGGAAAACCTGCTGACAATTTCAACCTTCGCGCTCTATGCTAATACTTTCTCATGTATGTAAACAAGATAATAGACTAGCACACCCACTAGCTAAATATACCTTAGGTATCATTAATTTCTTTGCTTGGATTGAAGACAATTTTTATTTCTTAGAACAAGCTCTTCTCTAGGATGTAGTATTTTCTTGGCATTATTAAAAAAGTTTTCATTCTTCCCATAAATAATATAAAATAAAAAATCTCTCCTTTTATTTTGTTAAAAAAAAATGTGCAAAATTTTATTGGTTTAATTAAGTTAGGATCTTACTTCTTAGCTCTATTTTTTTTTCCTACATATTTAAAATGGCGGAACGGACTACACGTATGTACTGCAAATCTATCTTAATTTTATAAGGACATACATTATTCTTAATTTCTTAAACTTTCATATGAATCCAATAGTAGAGTCAAATGCAGGCCAAATACAGCTGTATCTAAGTCGAAACATATGAATGAGACAATTTAAGCTATCTTTTTTATTAAGAGAGATGCTACGTCCACGACATTTTTACAACATTTTCACAACAAATCTAGGTGGTTAGTTGTTATTGGTTCAAATTTGAACCTAACACTAAGATGAATTTTTTGCCCCAACAATAACAACTAGTAATAACCTGCCACTTATGATTTGTTGTAAAAATGTTGTGAACATATCATTTTTCTTTTATTAATTGTGTCATAAGATAGCAATGTGCTTTTGTGGCAAAGAATAGTGTGTGCAAAAAAATTAAGCCCTTTGATTAATATAGGTGTTGGGGCTCATTTTGGGAGCCCAGTAAGAAGAAGAAGCCCAGCAACATCAGCAGAAAAAGAATTAGAAAGTGGATAGAAAGCCCATTAAGCCTAAGCGGCAGGAATAATGGATCGTAGGTCCATACAGCAAATAAATGGACCTTGAAGAAGTAAATGGGTCTGGAAAGGCCCGGAAAGAGAGAAATGGTGAACCATGGGCAACGGATATAGAAAAGCAAGAATGGGTCATGCCTGTTACGGCAGGTCCAAAGTAAAATGAGTACAGGACCATAAGAAAATTTATGAGCTCTAAGGGTGAAGTGTGGAGTAGTTGGGCCGAGGAAGCCCGACGAATTAGTAAAGGCCCATAGAAAGCATGGAATTAGAAAGGGCCAAGCACGCCCAAAAGAAAGTAAATGGGACACGGGAGCTCGCAGGCAGACATGGCAAGAGGGCCCAGTGGGCATATTAAGCCATTAGAAAAGAAAACAAACAGCAAGCCCACAAGGATTGAAACACAGAAGGATGTAAGTGAGCTAAAGCCCACGATCGGGCAAAAGCCCAGACCCCAAACAGCAAGTCAATAAAGAAATTAGAGAAACGGCCCACGCCATGAGAAGTTAGAGGAGAAACGGCAGGATAAGCAGACAGACGCTCAGGCTGCAGCAAACGCATGAGCAGCGGGGAGATTTTGGACGGACATGAAAGCTAAGCACGCACAAGACCCAAATCTAACCAGCCTATACCCAGCCAATACAGAGAGAGGTGGGTTAAAGGTCAGAGGGAAAGGGGGGCGTGGTCTGGCGGAGGGGAAAGGGAAGAACCTATTTTAAGGATCCTGCTCAGGCTACTTTCGGGTGAGTGTCTTGCTGGGATGACATGCCACCCAGAAAATAGCAAAATTGAGTTGGAACCGTTCGGTGCATGCCATGAAGGAAGAAGAGAGAGAGCACCTTACCGTGGCAGGTAAGAATGTCACGGCAAGCAAACAGACAAAATATTTTGTCCTCTCCTGGTGATGTGGTTTAGCGCGGCCAGAGCAGGTAAGTGGTGCTAGCTGGGCACCTGACCAATCAGTAATGGTCGGCAAGGACACACACTAGACAAATGCAGATAGAAGGTAAAAAGGTAAAAGTCAAACCACGGCAGACACTATATAAGGACACTCACTGTGCACAAGGAAAACGGGGAAAGCAAGAGGAACTAGGGAAAGAATAATACTCACTAAAAAAAAGGGAAGAAAGTAGAAAGATTTAAAAAATATATATAGATAAGAAAAAAAAAAACAAAGAGAACAAGATGGTAGGCATGCACCAAATAGGTTGTTTCCCTCTCTCCCTCTCAAACCGATGCTCTCTACTGTCATTAACTGGGTTACGAGTCATTTAGGACCACTCCTTCAAAGCCACTAATCTCTCCTCTGGAGGAGTTACTTGCATTGAGGGAACGTTGTCTCCTTCTTGGCTTAAACCCCTTTAACATATCTTGGCAAACCAACAGTATTCCCAATTCTACAAGCTTACCGTTATTTCCTCTCTTCCCCTTTGTATTTATTTTTCCTTTTTTTATTCATCTTTGTTGTCATTTCATTGGGAAATGTATTCCTTGCAACGTCTCATTATTTAAGTCTAGCAAACGAATCTCTTTGACATTTATGTTATATTTACCTGCTGTAATCATCGTAAGAAGACTTGCCTGCCACAACCATATAATATAAGTCGCGGTAAAACGGGGCATGACTTGTAGACAAGCCGGACCAAGGTGAGTTGCAATTGGACCGATCCCAACTCTCTGATCCAGAATATTTTGGGCCTAGCATAGCAGGAAGAAGTAATCCAGCCCAACGTTGCACAAAAAGCCCACCACATTTTAAATTGGCGACTTCACTGGGGAGTTGGGAAAGAGACATGGACAGAGATCCTCGCAAGCAAATGCCTCCGAAATCCAGGACAACACGAAATATGAGCGTCGTGCCCTCTTAAGCAGAGTCTAGGCCAACAACACCTCACCAACGTCAGTCTAACCAGGCGGAAGGCGCTGCCGAAATGGGGGCTGGGCCCCAGCCACAGACAAAGAATCCTAATGATGATGTCAATACCTTTGTTGAAGTGCTGCAAGCACTGCAACATTCATAACAACAAATGATGGAGGAAATTCGTCAGCTGAAGACGGATAAGATGAAAGAGAAGGGGAGCCAGCATGACCCGAAGCATGCGGCATACAAAGAGGAGACACCAATTGGAGGTGCTCTGCAAAATGCAGGACAGCGTTACATTACCATGGCGGAAGTAGCCACTCTCCTAGAGCGTGAAAGAGCCAGAGCACCAAAAGAAAGGTTCTATGCACGATGGCCGCCTTACCCACTAAGAGTGCTCAGCAAGCTATACCCTGAATGGTATGAACTGCGAGCTTTCACGCAGTATGATGGCAAGAAAGGAAGTGTCGTTGAACATGTGAGCAAGTTCATCGACACTCTTGGCCCTTATGCGGCAGAAGAGGACTTATGTCTTCAGGACTTCTCTAAGTCATTATGCGATCGCGCTTATACCTGGTACACCAGTTTAAAGCCAGGATTAATCCCAACTTGGGATGATATGGTGGATGTATTTTGCACTAACTACTGTCATGGAGAAGAAACAGTGACACTCGCAACTTTGCAAGCTACCAAGCAAAGGAGTGGCGAGGATCTAATGGAATATATCAAGAGGTTCAGAGACATAGCACTCGATTGTTACGACCATTGTGAGGAGAAGACATTGGTGGAAATGTGTATGATGAATATGATCAGGGAGTACCGAGTTGTTCTAGAAAACTTGGAGATTTTCCAGTTTGCACAACTGTTGCAAAAGGCTAGGAGGACCGCTCAATCGGTAAGGCTGGCTCCTAACAAAAGAAACGTCACATAGGCCATGATAGCTTCCACAGGCGAAAGAAAAAGAAAATCTGATAGGAAGGAGCGTGATACCCCTCCACCAATACCATGCACTCCAAAGGAGTTAGATGTGCTCCTGGACAGATGGATAGTAGACGGAGTTTTTAAGCCCAATCAAGTCTCTAAGGAACCCACAGAAGAAGAGCAGAGGGACCCACGCTTCTGCCGATTGCACAACTACGTGCAACATCCTACCGCAGAATGTTGGGCGCTCCGCAGACTAATACACCGCAGAATCGAAAAAGAAACCCTGGAGCTGACGCAACAAGAAGTTCAAAGAAACCCACTCCCGAATCATAAAGGGAAAGGTGTAGCGGCGGTGGTAATTTGTGCAGACCTAGGGGAGGACGAAGAGGAGAACCCAACCCTGCCTACCGCAGCAGTTACCACCTTACAGAAAAGTTCCAAGTTCAAGAACCTGTTTGATCAATTAGGTTTCACCGCGAAAGATCAAAGGATAGCCACGGAGGCTCTGGTGAGCATCGCCTCCGGGGCAGGAATAGAATGTTTGACAGCAGAAGTCACAGATGACAGAGCTTTCCTACAAGAATCAAGTGAAATCACTTTCAGTGATGAGGACATGGAGGTGGGATGCCCTGACCACAGGAGACCCCTTTACCTGGCCGCATCAATAAATCAGATTCCTATCCAAATGGCCTTGGTAGATACAGGCGCCTCAGTAAACCTTGTTCCGTTAAGCACTCTGCAAGCAGCGGGAATTTTAGAAAGAAGGATCCAAGGGTGCCCAATGGAAGTAACTGGGTTTGGGGGAAGCGGCGAATACACCGCAGGCCATATTCAACTATGGTTAAAGGTGGGCCCCATAGCCTCTTTAGCCTGGTTTCACATAGTAAAAACGGAAGTCTCAAACCATGTGCTGTTGGGAAGACCATGGCTACATAAACACTGATTAGTCCCGTCCACCTACCATCAGTGTGTGAAAGGAAGGCTGAATGGAAAGATGATACGAATAGCGGCAAACCCATCGCCATTCAAGCAAGCAGAGGCCCATTTAGTAGAAACCATGTTCTACAACCAGTGGGCACCATCAGGGGAAAGTTCAATGTCGAAGCCACGAGGCACCTTCGTTCCTAGGTGGGAGGATATCCGAGACGACCGAGAACCTAACCTGAGAAAGTTGCTATCTCAGAAAAGGAAGAGGAAAGAAGCGCCTACCGCAGAAGTAAATGATGTACCACAATGCATTAGGGTTCGGGGCCCTGACGGCAGAATCGTATACAGATTATGAAGGCATGCAGGGCCCACAAGTGAAACAGGAGCTGGCCCCATATAGGAATGGCAGCACAAAAGTCTAGTGTGTTTTATAGTTCAAGAAGGATTGGAGGAAAAGAATAGAGACGAGGAGTTTGCAGCAAAAAAAGACATGTAAGTCGTGGCAGAAGAAAAGCAAAAGGAAGTCAACTTGGGGTTTAATTTGCAGAAACCAAGGCCCATCTCAATTAGTTTAAAATTGTCAGAAAAAGAGAAGTCAGAATTAATAATGCTGTTAAAAGAATTCAGAGATGTCTTTGCTTGGGACTATAGTGAAATGCTCGTTGGATCTTGGGCTTGTAATGCACATGTTGAATGTGGACCCGGGGGCCAAGCAATGGTCCAGCCTGCTAGGATATTCCACACTGAGATAGAGGGACAGATAGCCAAAGAAGTACAGAAATTGCTAGCCGCAGGATTCATCAAATCCATTCAGCATCCACACTGGTTGTTCAACATAGTGCCGGTGAAGAAGAAGAACGGGCAGATAAGATGTTGTGTAGATTTTAGGAACCTCAACAGAGCCTGCCCAAAAGACGAATTCCCTCTGCCAAATATGGATCTACTAATAGATTTTACGGCTGGAAGTGCCATGTTCTCGTTCATGGATGGATTTAGTGGGTACAATCAGATTAGAATGGCACCAAAGGATGTAGAGAAGACTGCCTTCAGAACACCCATAGGCAATTTTTACTATACAGTAATGCCATTTGGGTTAAAGAATGCGGGTGCAACTTATCAGCGGACAATGATGGCCATATTCCATGACATAATGCACTAGGAGTTAGAAGATTATGTGGATGACACAGTGGTGAAGTTGAGAAGGCAAGAAGAGCATGTCCAGGTATTAAGGAAGATATTTGAAAGGTGTAGGACTTTCAAACTAAGGATGAACCCTCTCAAATGTGCATTTGGGGTATCCTCTGGGAAATTTTTGGGCTTTCTGGTCCATAGCAGAGGAATAAACGTGGACCTAACCAAAGCCACGGCCATAGCGACCATGAGACACCCATCTACGGTTAGAGAATTGAAGAGTTTTTTGGGAAAGGTCTCGTATATTAGAAGATTCATCTCTGGATTGGAATCCATTACCTCTGCTTTCGGCAAGCTACTCAAGAAAGAAAAAAGCTTTGAATGGGAAAACGCGCAGCAGGCGGCCTTTAAAAGGCTGCAGCAAATCATGATGAACCTCCTCATTGTGCAAGCCCCAATTCGTAGGAAGCCACTGTTGTTGTACTTAGCCACCAACCAATGTGCTGTGGGTGCGTTGATCGCCCAAGAGGATAGGGATGGTAATTAACAACCGGTTTACTACATCAGTCGTGCCCTGAAAGATGCAGAAACTCGTTATCCGAGGGCGGAAAGGGCATGCCTGGCCATTATGTATGCCTCACAAAGGCTACGTCATTATTTCTTGGCCTATAAGGTATGGTTGATGAGTAAATCTCATGCCGTCAAAACCTTACTGCAACAGCCAATTCTCTCGGGCAGAATATCCCAATGGCTATTACAACTATCACAATACGATCTAAAGGCAGGAACACCCAAGGCAGTAAAAAGTCAGGCTATAGCGGATCTGTTGGCACAGTTCCCAAGAGAGGAAGAGTTCCCGCTGGATGATGAAGTCCTAGGAGAAATAGTCGTGGTAGAAGAAGTCAGAGAACAGTAGGTAATGAGATTCGATGGATCCTCTACCGCCCAATCAGGAGGAGTGGGAGTGGTTCTGTACCACAAAGAAAACGAAGCTGTGGTATTATCCTTCAAATTAGAATTTTCGTGCTTAAACAACACGACAGAGTATGAAGCCTACCTAACCGGGCTAGCCACAGCCCTCGAAATGGGAGTTAAACACTTAAGAGTAATAGGAGACTTGAATCTAGTGGTCTGCCAGGCCAAAGGGAGTTTCTCTTTAAAGGAACCCAGCCTGGCCCCATACAGAGCAATGGCCCAGAAGATGGAGGAGAAGTTTTTGACTTTCAAAATAGAGCATGCTCTGAGGAATAAAAACCGGTTCGCAGATGCACTAGCCAGGCTTGGCTCACAAATAATCTTTGAAGGAAACATCACCCGGGTAGAAGTTGGTAAGAGGAGACAGCCTATCATTGAAGCATTGAAGGAAAGGTTCCAAGAGGAACAGTGTGAAAAGAACTGGCAGAATCCGATAAGAAAGACCTTGATGAAGGAGGGAGAGACTATGGAGTTAAAAGTGCTAAAAGACTACGTCATGGTAAAGGGGGAGCTGTACCGCAGGATGCCAAGAGGGGTCCTGTTTAAATGCGTAGGGCAAAAGGAAGCCCAGAGAAAGCTAAAAGAAGTGCATGATAAGACTTGTGGCTCTAGCGGAGAAGTCAATCTCTACCACAGACTTCAAAGGGCAGGCTTTTATTGGCCGAGTATGGGAAAAGACGCGGATCAAGTCCAAGTCCAATGTGAGGCTTGCCAGCTGGTGACAGACAAGGAAGAAAGTTACACAGTGTTTGTCAGCAAAGATTGGAGAAAGCCATTTACCCAATACTTAGCGGAAGGAATCCTGCCACAAAAGCACAGTGAGCGGTACAAACTCAAAAGACTGGCAATACGTTACTTTCTACACAACAGGGTTTTCTTCAAGAAAGGGTATGATGGAGACCCATTGCGATGCCTGGGCTCCGATGAAGCGAAGGACATGCTAAAAGAAGTACACATGGGAGAATGCGGGGAACACCAAGGGAAGAAAAATTTATACAGATGTCTGCTTCAGATGGGTTATTACTGACCTGCCATAAAGAAAGACAAGGCAAAATTCGTAAAAAGGTTTCATAGTTGCCAAGTACAGGCCAACTTAATCCACACCCATCCGCAAGGCTTGCACAGCATGGTTACCCCATGGCCCTTCCACACTTGGGGGCTTGATCTGGTGGGACCAATCAATCCACCATCACGTGGCTACATATGGATCCTAGTAGCTATAGAGTACTTCACGATATGGGTAGAGGCCGTGCCACTTCGCAAAGCCACGAGAGGAGCAGTGGCAAACTTCATCAAGAAGAACATAATTGTGAGGTTTGGAGTACCCCACAGAATCATTAGTGACAACGGTACAACTTTTATCAACAGTGATGTAAGGAAAATGTTGGAGTTCTATCAAGTTAAGCACCACCGCTCATCGCCCAACGGTACATCTTTCTGGAAAACCTGCTGACAATTTCAACCTTCGCGCTTTATGCTAATACTTTCTCATGTATGTAAACAAGATAATAGACTAGCACACCCACTAGCTAAATATACCTTAGGTATCATTAATTTCTTTGCTTGGATTGAAGACAATTTTTATTTCTTAGAACAAGCTCTTCTCTAGGATGTAGTATTTTCTTGGCATTAATAAAAAAGTTTTCATTCTTCCCATAAAAAATAAAAAATCTCTCCTTTTATTTTGTTTAAAAAAATGTGCAAAATTTTATTGGTTTAATTAAGTTAGGATCTTACTTCTTAGCTCTATTTTTTTTTCCTACATATTTAAAATGGCGGAACGGACTACACGTATGTACTGCAAATCTATCTTAATTTTATAAGGACATACATTATTCTTAATTTCTTAAACTTTCATATGAATCCAATAGTAGAGTCAAATGCAGGCCAAATACAGCTGTATCTAAGTCGAAACATATGAATGAGACAAATTAAGCTATCTTTTTTATTAAGAGAGATGCTTCGTCCACAACATTTTTACAACACTTTCACAACAAATCTAGGTGGTTAGTTGTTACTGGTTCAAATTTGAACCTAACACTAAGTTGAATTTTTTGCCCCAACAATAACAACCAGTAACAACCTGCCACTTAGGATTTGTTGTAAAAATGTTATGAACATATCATTTTTCTTTTATTAATTGTGTCATAAGATAGCAATGTGCTTTTGTGGCAAAGAATAGTGTGTGCAACAAAATTAAGCCCTTTGACTAATATAGGTGTTGGGGCTCATTTTGGGAGCCCAGTAAGAAGAAGAAGCCCAGCAACATCAGCTAGAAAAAGAATTAGAAAGTGGATAGAAAGCCCATTAAGCCTAAGTAGCAGGAATAATGGATCGTAGGTCCGTAAAGCAAATAAATGGACCTTGAAGAAGTAAATGGACCTGGAAAGGCCCAGAAAGAGAGAAATGGCGAACCATGGGCAACAGATATAGAAAAGTAAGAATGGGCCATGCCTGTCATGGCAGGCCCAAAGTAAAGTGAGTACAGGGCCACAAGAAAATTTATGAGCTCTAAGGGTGAAGTGTGGAATAGTTGGGCCGAGAAAGTCCGACGAATTAGTAAAGGCCCATGGAAAGCACGGAATTAGAAAGAGCCAAGGACGCCCAAAAGAAAGTAAATGGGATACGGGAGCCCGCAGGCAAACATGGCAAGAGGGCCTAGTGGGCTTATTAAGCCATTAGAGAAGAAAACAAACAGCAAGCCCATAAAGATTGAAACACGGAAGGATGTAAGTGAGCTAAAGCCCACGATCGGGCAAAAGCCCAGACCCCAAATGGCAAGTCAATAAAGAAATTAGAGAAACAGCCCACGCCACGAGAAGTTAGAGGTGAAACGGTAGGATAAGCAAACAAACGCTCAGTCCGTAGCAAATGCATGAGCAGCGGGCAGATTTTGGACGAATATGAAAGCAAAGCACGCGCAAGACCCAGAACTCACCAGCCTGTACCCAGCCAATACAGGGAGAGGTGGGTCATAGGTCAAAGGGAAAGGGGGGCGTGGTCTGGCGAAGGGGAGAGGGAAGAACCTATTTTAAGGATCCTACTCAGGCTACTTTCAGGTGAGTGTCCTGCTGCGATGACATGCCACCCAAAAAATAGCAAAGCTGAGTTGGAACCGTTTGGTGCATTCCATGAAGGAAGAAGAGAAAGAGCATCTTATCGTGGCAGATAAAAATGTCACGGCAAGAAAACAGACAAAATATTTTATTCTCGTCTAGTGATGTGGTTTGGCGAGGCCAGCGCAGGTAAGTGGTACTGGCTGGGCACTTGACCAATTAGTAATGGTTAGCAAGGACACACACCAGACAAAGGCAATTAGAGGGTAAAAAGGTAAAAGCCAAACCATGGCAGGCGCTATATAAGGACACTCATTGTGCACAAGGAAAATGAGGAGACCAAAAGGAACTAGGGAAAGAATAATACTCACTAAAAAAAGGGGGACGAAAGTAGAAAGATTTAAAATATATATATAGATAAGAAAAAAAATGAAGAGAACAAGATGGCTGGCATGCACCAAATAGGTTGTTTCCCTCTCTCCCTCTCAAATCGACGCTTTCTACTGTCATTAACTGGGGTACGAGTCATTTAGGACCACTCCCTCAAAGCCACTAATCTCTCCTCTGGAGGAATTACTGCATTGAGGGAACGTTGTCTCCTTCTTGGCTTAAACCCCTTTAACATATCTTGGCAGACCAACAGTATTCCCAATTCTACAAGCTTCCCGTTATTTCCTCTCTTCCCCTTTGTATTTATTTTTCCTTTTTATATTCATCTTTGTTGTCATTTCATTGGGAAATTTAATCCTTGCAACGTCTCATTATTTAAGTATAGGAAACGAATCTCTTTGACATTTATGTTATATCTGCCTGCTGTAATCATCTAAGAAGACTTGTCTGCCACGACCATATAATATAAGTCACGGTAAAACGGGGCATGACTTGCGCATAAGCCGGACTAAGGTGAGTTGCAATTGGACTGGTCCTAACTCTCTAATCCAGAATATTTTAGGCCTAGCACGGCACGAAGAAGTAATCCAGTCCAACGTTGCACAAAAAGCCCACCACAATACACTAAACTATATTGTTGATCCTTAAAGTTTGTCTATTAAGCGCTTTTGGTCCCTCAAGTTTTGAATGAGCACAATTAGTCCTTAAAGTTAAAAAAAGAAAAAAAAAAAAAGGAGTTATATTAGTCCTTTCATTAATATGAGTCAGTTTTTTTTGCTCATGTATCTAACAAAATATTGATGTAGCATTTTTTTAATGACATGGCAAATGCCATAGTTGTGCCACATCAGTTATTTAAAATCTAAATTGTCCCATAAGATTTAGTTTTACTAATCATTTTAGTTTTACAAAACTAAACATCAATAAGAATTTAAAAATTGATTAAAAAAATATATAATTTAAAAAGTAAAAAAAAAAAAACTAAAAAACTAAAAACTAAGACAACCATATTTAAAAAACCCCAATCTCATCGTTAACTACAAAAAAACGGGGCTATCCCAGCGTTTTCAAAAGTGCTGGGATAGCCCCAAAAAGCGCTGGGATAGGGTTAAAATTCCTATCTTGGCGTTTTTTTTTTCCCGGCGCTTCAAACCGTCGTGTTTTGAATGCCGGTACAGGGTTGCGGGGACCTGTACCAGCACTTTTGAAAGCGTTGACATAGGCAGTACCTATTCCAGTGCTTTTCAAAACGCAAGGATAGGTCATTTTTTTAAAAAAAAATTAAATTTTTTTAGCACCTGTAATGTACCTACAATACATATTTTCCAATACCTATTTTATAGCAACTATAATGAACCACAATTCATATTTTCCCAAAGCAAATACAATACCACATTAAACCAAGAAACTAAATATTTTAATTACACCATATCAATAATTACATCTCAAATGTCTAGAATGTTATATATACACAAAATATATCATCCCAAGTGTCTAGAATGTTATAAGGCGCACCTACACTACGATTTTACCGTTGCACATTGAGTTTCAAATATGTAAGTTACAAAACAAACAATACTCTTAATAGAAAATACTCCACCTTTTCTCTCCATGCAAGCCACCCGCTTGCTCCCAAACAACAACCCACCAGAGCATACTATATGTATTTACTTAGACAAAATATGAGAAATTGACAACAAATTGAGAGAATTGAATGTGTCAACATTCACAAAACAAACAACACTCCCAATATAAAATACACAACCTTTTCTCTCCAAGCAAGCCACCCACTTACTCCAAAACAATAACCCACCACAGCAGTAATGTAGACACATTATTTTACAATTTAAGGGAATTAAGAAGCAGATCTTACTCGCCCTTTAGCAATCCCAGTGTTTGCCCACGGAAAGAAGAAGGTAAACTTCAAACAAGCTGCCACTCCTGCAAAAGCGAACTGACCATTACTCACTACTATGATAACTCAAATGACGTAAATTAGGTCAATTCTTGTCCAAAACCATGTAACAAGTGATCCATGGTATAGGATTGTTTTAGTTTTGATATACAATTGAAAATTAGCCTTGAAACTATTGGTAGTCGTATTTGATGCCATGATGTCAGGACTCCCTACACAGAAGGAAAATTTTGTTGGGTACTACTATAATCCTTAGCTATACTTATGACTTTCTTTAATTGCATGATATTCCCATGGTTTGTTTATAGTTATATGTGTGACTATATAGTACATATATTATATATAGTACTCTATGTGTGTCTATATAGCTATAAATAATTATAGATATAAACCCATTCAAAACTTTGTCTTTAGATAATTCGGTGAGAGGAATTTACAAAAGGATGGGTGGAGGGAAAGGTCAGGGGTTCAAAAACCATTAGGCATGTGTGTGATTACCATTCACAACAACAACAAAAGGAGAGAGAAAAAGAAAGAAAAAAAATGTAAGAAACTATTGCTAGGTTGCTTCCTCATTTAGAGTAAACAGTTACCATCTATTCAAACAAAAATGACATCCATGAGACCTAGTTACTAAGCATGCAAAACGTGCCAAAAAAAAAAACCAATTTATTGTGTTGATATTTGTAACTTATAAAACAGCTATAAAAAAGAAAACATACTAACTGGACCAAAGGGCAATTGGGGCTGGCTCTTTTTATTTGGAAATATTTCCTATGCTTTTTTTTTTCTTTCTTTCTAATAAAAGCTCCTTTGGATTCCCAATTTTCTTAAGATAGTGACAAGTTTAATTCATTGCGTTGAAACTATTGGTTTTTTCTTTATTAGTTAAAGGGACTTATTATAAGATTTGTATATATATATATATATATATATTGGGCGTGTTAGTGACATTGACAGGAAAATCCTCATTATTTTACACCACAATTTCAGTGGGGGGTTAGAAATATAAGTCAATCATCAATTGGCCTAATACAAAAAAATATTGGGGTTTAGGGACACAAATCATAGATGATCTAGTTCTACCATAATCTCTCAACTCTATTCAAGAAAAAAACAAATGAAGGATCCCATATCTTTTTTATTTTTTATTTTTTGATTACAAGGATCCCATATCTTTGATACAATTGCATTGCATACAAATATTTTTTTTATTATTCCAATCATACTCATTTATTTGACATTTAATTCTAACCCACCAACCCTTATAAGCAAGAAGACTGAAAGATACACACAACCTTTGGACTAGGAAAGAACTAACCCACCCCCAAAAAAAACACAAACACATAGTAACAGAGAGAGTGTGAGACTCAACCTATTTTATCCAAATATACACACAAAACACAAGAAACACTCCCAAAATCAATGTACACCACCTTATAACACCATGCAAGCCACCCGCTTGCTCCAAATAAACAGCCCACCACAGCAAAAAATTTAAGCATTCATTATATAAGTACGATATTATGAAGCATAATTTACTCACCATTTAGAACTTCAATGGCCGCCTCTGTATAAGAACCCCTAACTTACCACAAGTTGATGCTGCATATCCTACAAAAGCCAAGCAATATATAATCTTCAATGAAACTTAACCTATTTTATCCAAATATACACAAGATTGAACTTTGCAGTTCCCACACCTAAGAGTTTTTCACTCTTGGAATCAGCAAGGTGTTAGTGTTACTCTCTTCCATAATTGGATTGCAAGTCACATATCAAATTCTAGTAGTTCAAAAATAATTGACTAAAAGACATAAATAACATTTGGCAAAGAAAAGTAAGTATTACATGATGAAGAAGATAGAGATTACCTGTAAACGGCAAGCACTAAATCTATGATAACAACAAAGTTATTAGGATAGGGGAAGAAGATTAAAAAGTAGTATTTAGATTAAGAAGTAATATTTAGTAGAGAAAAGCATAAGTATTATTTTAACTGGAAAAAAAATGCTCAAAAAGAAGGATTACACTATTCATGATAGAAAATGCTCCTGATTTCATAATTTGCAAAGAGGGGTACCAGATGCAGCAGCTCCACAAACCAATCCCCATACCAATGGAGGCCAAGTAACAGGCTTTGTAAGTTGAAGTTGGATCTTCCATTTATTCTGCAATATACAAATCACAATGTCAACTCCACATATAAGACTGGGATTGTAACGATCTTTCTATAGCTAAAACAACATACCATGTTGATGTCTCTAGTAAACCAAAGCCATTGTTCAATAGCTTTTTTGATTCGATCTCTTTTATACAAATCATAAACTGAAAATTTAGTCACAATTTGAAAAACTCCCTTCTTTATTTATCCATGGATCCAACGGCCAAGACCACCCATTTTTAAAAATATTGCTAATAAATATTTTTTCTTTCTTACAATAAGTGGGATAAGATTAAGAAAGATTCAATTTAGATTTTTATTAAAAAAAAAAAAGGTATTGGAATTACAGAAACAAAATAAGAGTGTAATTTGGTGGACATACATAGAGCTAGCTAGAGGAACATAATCAATTAAGTCACATAGAACAAGCGGACCATGATAATTGGTCAAATAGAAAGAAAGAAATTGAAAGTGAGTGTCATGCAAGTATAATCTAGTTGAGGTTCCACATATAAGATTAGGATCTTGCGCATATAGAGAACATATGGTGCTAAGAAAAATTCCTGTCAGTTCGTTTAGATCCCTTAAACCCAACAAATTAACCTAGAGAATTAGTCAAGTGATTAACTTAGGTAATTTAAACAAGTCTAGGTTAACACAAATAATCAAAAACAATAAAGCAACGGAAAATAAATAACACAAAGATCTGATGACCCAGGAAAACCAAACCGGTAAAAAACCTGGGGAGGATTTAACCTAGCTATCCTCAAGGTAAAACTGAATTCACTATGAAAGAATTGAAGTTTACACACTAAGACTTAGACCACTAACATCCTATTGCTACCCAAGTGTAGGAAACTTATTACCACGACCCCATGATAGCTCCGAGATCCACGGACTCCTTCTTTCTTGAATTCTTCAGCAATCCACAAGCGCACCTGCTTGTATTTCTTGAAGATCTTTGATTCTGCAACTGTATGATTTACCAAGCTCTTAACATGAGTCTTGAGTTTGGAAACCTTAAGTGTATGTGAAGGTAAACACCTCTAGATCTCACAATGAGATTCACAAACACAGCAAAACAGAACACTAAAAACATGGCTAGGGTTTTCCCTTATATACTTAGGGCAAAACATAAAACCCTATACATTAAATGGACTAGGGCTGAGTTGGAAAATTCTGCAGAAAAACAATCTGCACGACTTTCGATCGATCGAGTCTAATTTTTGATCGATCGAGTCAGGCAAAAAGTGCACAGTGAATTCTGCATAAAACTCGATTCCAACTTTACATGAAGAGCCATACTTTGAGTAAGTCTAACACACAATTTAAAGAATGTTTTGATCATGGTTTGCCAACATTACAAATTGAAGTTCTAATACATTAGTTTCTAATTCTTAGAACCTAACAAACTCCCCCTTTGGCAATCCGTGACAAAACACAGACTCAACAAAAAGCTCAAAGTTTACAAAATGAAACAGCCCATTACAAAATAAAAAGCCACTTAAATAATTCAACCTAACTACTATCTAACAGTTGCAAAATAGACAGCAGCACGACTAAATCAACCTGTATATTCCTGTAACACTTAACTAACACATAAACACATGTGTGAAAAAAAACAAGAAATATATATAAATAACTTCTTGATTTCACATGACACAAAATAAAGACATATATCATGAATAACATCATAAATATAAATCAATAAGCAGAGTAGCATAGTGAAACAAGAAACATATACATCAAAATGTATCTCAAAAATATCTCCTAATCAAGAGCTAAAAATGTAAATACACAGTGAAGTGCCTAGATACAATCTAATAACTCCACAAGCTCTCCGCAGTATCACTACTAAGTACAAAACTCCCCCTAAAAGGAAAATCTCCACAAAAATCTCCTAGATACATAAGAACTACACAATAGAATGCACTCTCCCTTTTTGTGACGAATTGCCAAAGGGCACTCACACAACATCAAAAGGAGGTGGAGGAGAATGACGAGAACTCGCCAAATCTGCTCGCAATGCACGTAGCTCATCAAGGATGTCCACCAGAAGCTGACCATGAGCCGCCTGAACGGTCACGACAGTATCAAGAGTCCGACGAAGATCAGAAACATCATCAAACGGTGGAGGAACATCCGCAACAGCAGCAACAGCAGGATCAGAAGACGTCCCGACTGCAGGAGTATCTGTAGAAGAAGAAGGGGGTGGACTGACACCGGAAGGCTCTACCCGAGGACGCTTAGAGCTAGCTCGAAGTTGAGCAGCCCTTTGCCTCAAAAAGGTAGCACCTATAGGAGCAATATCATGAACAGGCTCAGACGCAGGAAAATCACCTAAACCAAGAAAAAGGAGTATTCTATGAATAAAAACGGGAAAGAATAACGCATGAGCCGTAGAACTAGACCGATGAACCTCGTTCAAAGAACGAAGGAACAAATGAGGAAAACTGATAGGAGCATCAGTAACAAGCGCGTACAAAAACACACATCGCTCAAGAGGGATGGTGTGGACATGAGAAATAGGCCACAAAGAATGACACGCTATCGGAAAGAAAATGTAGTGAAGCTCGGAAAGCTCAGCTGAAGTGATCCGAGGATCAGAACCCCACTGGATAGAAGATCCAGTGATGTAAGAAAGCACATCATCTAGAGGCAGAGACTCCTCATAAGGAAAAACAGGATGGTCAACAATGGGCACCCCAAGAACATCCGACACAACCGTAGGGGTAGTGCGATACTCTACACCTCGTAACCAAACCTTAACCAAGGTGTTGGTATCATAGATGTGGATAGAGAGGTTCGAATAGAACTCTCTAATCAAGGTGGTAGGAGGAGGAGAATGCTCATACTCGCTCAAAGTTACGTCTCACCTCAGGATCTACCTCATCTAGTATGATCCTACGCTCAGCCCAGATATGATGCCTAAGGTTCAGGGTCTCAAAGGTCACTTGGTTTGACTCACTAGGAAACCGATCACTATCAAAAGAAGGTGAAGGGTCAGAAGTCCTATGGGCTCTAGTTTTCTTAGGCATGGTGCTAAGGAACAAAGAGAGACACAGACAGAGAAGAGCAAAAACAAATACCAAGGGCAGACTGCAAGTTAGCACAGCATAAAAAATATAGAAAAATCAAATCTATATGATGCATGAACAATATATGCGAATGATGCATGAACTAATGCAGTGACAACTTCAAATATAATCCAAATTAACAAAATTGGCTTGAGCAAGTAATTTTTATAAAAGATACCCAATTTGAAAAACCTAAGTTTTCAAAACACAACAAATTGATAAATTGATCAACACAACAGTTAATTGACACAATATAATGATCAAATTAATCAATCCAACAAGCCAATTTCATCAATTTCAATCAAATTGAACAAAAACCCCAATTTTATCAATTTCAAGCCCTAGGTTTTCAAATTTCTCACAAAGCACCAAACTAATCAAATTAAACCACATGTAGTGCTTAGATAAGGTGTCCCCACAAAAACCCATGATTAAAATTGGAAAGAAACTCCCAAAATCAAGTCCAAAAATAACAAAGACCAACATGCCGAAAATAGCCCAAAAATGCATGAAAAAATGCATGAAACTAAAAAATAAAAACAAAGGAGAGGGCAAAAACGTCTTACCGGTCTGGGGAGAGAGAGATTATGCAAAAAGATTTGAAGAAAACGACAAAATCTCCAAAAATAACTTTGACCGGTTGGTGAGGAGACAAAAGCGTTTGAAAAGAATTTGAAAAGGTGAAGAACGCGTGAGAAAAGATTCTTTATAAAACCACTCAGCCTGATTTTCGATCGATCGAAAAACAGATTCGATCGGTCGAAAATCCTTCGATTGATCCAGTATCAATCGAGAACCGATCGAAACACACAGAGAGTTTTCTGAGATTTTAAAAACATTTTCGATCGATCGAAAAACACACTCGACCGATCGAAAATCTGGAAAAAATGAATTTTTTGAAAATTGAAACAAATTAGCTCAAAATCTCCTCAAAGCATTAAATTTTATGAAAAGAATGCATGAGTATGAGATGAATTGTTTTTCCAAAAACCCATGTTTTCAACCCAAATTTCTCAAAGAAGATTTTCTTATAATATCTCTCAACCAATCAGACAAGCAAACATGTTTTGCATCAATTTCCATAAATATTCAAACTCGGTTAGTCAGGCCAAAAACACACACAATATCATGTACATAGTTTAACAAAGAATAACTTGTGTAGTGTGTGCAACTAGCATAAGCAAGAGAAACATGTGAGGTGATATGCACATATTGATTAATCACAATTTCTACAAAATCCATCACATAAAATTGAAAAAGACTATTACTTAAAGAGTTACATCATATAACTCTCACATCTCCTAGAATAAAAGCTTGCAATCATGTAAGTTTCTTGATTTGCCTCATTATTCAATTTAATTGAATAGAAACTTAATAATATATCCAGGATAATGTACACACCAATTTTATTTGAATTTGTGAGATTATTATAGCCCAATAATGTACACACCAATTTTAATAGATGCTACACCTTATGTTCTTTTTGTGCATGTGCTACACTTTCTCGAGCACAAAATCTTATGATATGCACTAAGGTGTTCATGATTGGCTAATAAACAGTGGTGAGATGGTTATTTATGCCTTTCTCAATAAGAACAAGTCCGACAATCAAAGACATGAGACTTCAAGATCAAGATCATGTGATCAACAAATATAGCATCTTCCAACACAACATGCATAACAAAACTTTAGCTAGTAAAGTGCAATCGTCATAAGTGCATCAAAGCTAAACAAGGTACATAAACATGTTATGCAAAATTTGATTGACCAACCTTGTCTTCAGATTCATAGAAAAATAGCAAAAACACAATTTGCAAAAATTTTTTTTTTTAAATAAAAGAAATAAACATCCTAGAATGAAATGCATGAATGTTATGCAATGCAAATCCTAGAAACAAAGGTCACAAAAGGTAGAGTAATGAAGCACAAGGACCATGAAGTCAAGAATGACTAGGGACAAAGAATCACACCAATGACTTGACGAAGAGTCTCAAACTTTCCTCTATCAAGCGGTTTGGTGAAAATATCAGCATTCTGATGTTCAGTTGGAATATACTCAAGAGCAACAATTTTCCGTTCAACAAGATCCCTAATGAAATGATATCTAATCTCAATGTGTTTGGTCTTAGAGTGTTGAACAGGATTCTTAGAGATATCTATAGCACTAGAGTTATCACAATAAACAACTATGGTGTCTTGTGATATTCCATAATCACTTAAAAGTTTCTTCATCCAAAGAAGCTGAGAACAGCAACTTCCAGCAGCAATATATTCTACCTCAGCAATAGATAAAGAAACAGAATTTTGTTTCTTACTCATCCAAGCAACCAGATTAGCACCAACATAAAAACAACCACCAGTTGTACTTTTTCTATCATCAGCATTACCAGCCTAATCAGAATCAGAAAAACCAGCAAGAGAAATATTTGACTCTTTGCTATAAAACAGACCATAATCACAAGTTCCAGCAACATACTTTATAATTCTTTTGACAGCATTTAAATGAGAAACCTTGGGATTTGATTGAAATCTAGAACAAACACCCACACTAAATGCAATATCAGATCGGCTAGCAGTTAAATACAAAAGACAACCAATCATGCTTCTGTATAGGGTAACATCAACAAACTCACCTGATGGATCGTTTGTTGGTTTTGCATTAGCAGCCATTGGTGTCTTAGCATGTGCAGCCTTGTCAAGACCAAACCTCTTGACCAAATTTCGTGCATACTTAGCTTGGTTAATGTAGATTCCAGTATCCGTTTGCTTCACTTGCAATCCCAAGAAATAAGTTAGTTCCCCAACCATACTCATCTCAAACATGGCCTTCATTTCATCTGCAAAAGATTGAGCAAGAGAATCATTAGTAGCACCAAAAACAATATCATCAACATAAATTTGAGCAACTACAAAATGATTCTTATCCTTTCGTATAAACAGAGTGGTGTCAGCAAAACCTCTCTTAAAGCCATGGTCCGTGAGATATGCAGTTAATCTATCATACCAAGCCCGTGGAGCTTGTTTCAGTCCATAGAGAGCTCTCTTCAACTTGTAGACATCATTTGGCCTGTGAGGATCAACAAAACCTTTCGGTTGTTCAACATATACCTCTTCTTGTAACATGCCATTTAAGAAAACACTCTTGACATCCATTTGATACAACTTGAAGTTCATATGGCTTGCTATAGCCAAAAGAATTCGAATGGATTCCAATCTTGCTACAGGTGCAAAAGTCTCATCAAAATCAATTCCTTCTACTTGTGTGTATCCTTGAGCAACAAGCCTAGATTTATTTCTGATAACAGTTCCATGTTCATCTGACTTGTTCTTGAAGATCCACTTAGTTCCAATAACATTGACTCCCTCTGGTCTAGGAACTAATTCCCACACATCATTTCGAACAAACTGATGAAGTTCTTCGTGCATAGAATTTACCCAATCAGCATCTTGTAGAGCTTCATCCACCTTTTTTGGTTTGAATTGGGATAGATAGCATGAGTGAGTAATCACATTTAATGCTTTGGATCTCAATCTCATGTTATCATTCAAACTTCCCAAAATATTAGTAGCAGGATGATTCAACCTAACTCTTGATGATGGACCTTTGACCAATGAAGTAGTGGTACCTTTCTGATCTGATGGACTCTGAAACTCTCTCTATTCTTGTTGAGCTCCATGAACTGGTGTTGAAGGTTCTGAACTTGATGGTACAGAAGCTGTATCATTCAATACCATTAACTCTTCCTCTGTATGCTTTCCCACATAGTTTTCAGGTAGAGAATCATCAACTTCCATAATCTTTTCTTGAACTTAAGGTGCAGGTTCTGAATGGCCTTCTGAGTTTAATTCATCATTGATCACTACATTTGAAAATTCCATGACTGTTTTAGTTCTCAGATTGTATACTCTGTATGCTCTACTGGTGGAAGAGTATCCTAGAAAATAACCCTTGTCACTCTTAGCATCAAACTTTTCTAGGTTCTCTCTATCACGTAGAATGTAACAGTCACTGCCAAATATTCTGAAGTATTTGACTACAGGCTTCTTTCCTCTCCAAAGTTCATAGGGAGTTTGCTTGGAATTTGGTCTGAAATATACCCGATTGAGAGTGTGACATGCAGTATTAACAGCTTCTCCCCAAAAAGATTTAGGCATCTTCTTATTATGAAGCATGACATGGGCCATTTCTTGTATAACTCTATTTTTTCTTTCCACAATTCCATTTTGTTGTGGTGTTTTGGGTGAAGAGAATTCCTGATGGATGCCTTGATTATTGCAAAACGTAGCCAGTTTTGTGTTCTCAAACTCTTTTCCATGGTCACTTCTTATTCTGGCTATCACAGTTCCTTTTTCTACTTGCAATTTCTTGCACAGATGAATCATTTTTTCAGGAGCCTCAGCTTTATCTTTCAACAGTACAACCCATGTGAATCTGGTAAAGTCATCCACAACAACTAGAATGTACTTCTTTCCACCTAAACTCTAAACTCTGGCAGGACCCATGAGATCAATGTGCAACAACTCCAAAGGTCTCGTAGTTTGAACATCAGCTACAGACGGATGTTTGGACTTCACTTGTTTACCCATCTGACATGGTCCACAGATGCATTTTTCAATCTTCTCAAACTTGGGCAATCCAATTACTGCATCACATTTTGAAATCTTCTCTAATTGCTTGAGGCTAGCATGTCCCAACCTTTGATGCCATAAGTCAACTTGATTGATCTTAGCACTGAAGCATTTGTTGCTTACACTTGGGGTGATACCATAACAGTTATCAGCTGTCCTTACACCAACACACATACAGTCACCTCCTTCATCAAGTATTTCACATTCTTGTTTGGTGAAGAACACATTCAGTCCATTGTCACAAATCTGGCTTATACTGAGTAAGTTTGCCTTCAACCCATCAACATACCACACATCTTCAAAAACTAGTAGTCCTGGAATATCCACAGTACCAATGCCTCTGATCACAGATTTACTTCCATCTCCAAAGGTAACTGTTCCAATCTTTCCTTCGAAGAGTGTCTTGAACAAGGCTTTATTTCTTGTCATGTGCCTGGAACAACCACTATCCAAATACCAAAGACAAGAATCACGTGCCTTTAAGGCGGTTAAAGCAGTATAGCACATGTAATTATTATCATATGTGATTATAGCAAGACACTCAAGAAAAATTTTAACAAAGATGGTAAAGGACAAGCACACCAAGTAGATAATGTGACAAACTAAAGAGAAGATTTTAGAGAAATCCATAACAACAGGAGTCAAGGATCAGCTCAAAGATCAAAAGATCAAAAAACACAAGCTACCCGCTCTGATACCAATTGTCAGTTCGTTTAGACCCCTTAAACCCAACAAATTAACCTAGAGAATTAGCCAAGTGATTAACTTAGGTAATTTAAACAAGTCTAGGTTAACACAAATAATCAAAAACAATAAAGCAGCGGAAAATAAATAACACAAAGATCTGATGACCCAGGAAAACCAAACCGGTAAAAAACCTGGGGAGGATTTAGCCTAGCTATCCTCAAGGTAAAACTGAATGCACTATGAAAGAATTGAAATTTACACAATAAGACTTAGACCACTAACATTCTATTGCTACCCAAGTGTAGGAAACTTACTACCACGACCTCATGATAGCTCCGAGATCTACGAACTCCTTCTTTCTTGAATTCTTCAGCAATCCACAAGCGCACCTGCTTGTATTTCTTGAAGATCTTTGATTCTGTAACTGTATGATTTACCAAGCTCTTGACATGAGTCTTGAGTTTGGAAACCCTAAGTGTATGTGAAGGTAAACACCTCTAGATCTCACAATGAGATTCACAAATACAGCAAAACAGAACACTAAAAATGTGGCTAGGGTTTTCCCTTATATACTTAGGGCAAAACATAAAACCCTATACATTAAATGGACTAGGGCTGAGTTGGAAAATTCTACAGAAAAACAATCTGCACGACTTTCGATCGATCAAGTCTAATTTTCGATCGATCGAGTCAGGCAGAAAGTGCACAGTGAATTCTGCATAAAACTCGATTCCAACTTTACATGAAGAGCCATACTTTGAGCAAGTCTAACACACAATTTAAAGAATGTTTTGATCATGGTTTGCCAACATTACAAATTGAAGTTCTAATACATTAGTTCCTAATTCTTAGAACCTAACAATTCCAAACAGCACTGAAGATATGACTAAATGGAAAATGTTCATTTTGTGGTGTAGCCCTCCTTTATGTTTCTAACTAGAGTCTAAACAATTAAGAAATCTGCAAAGTTTAGATTCTACTTTTTAACTGGTTTATTTAAAAAATAATAATAAAAACTTAAAAAAATAAAAGGAAAAATCTTCTCACTATAGTAGTCATAAATTATTAAAATATCCAACTTACCTTTATAACTAAACACAAAACAAGGCTAGCAGTTTCATGCCCATGTGAAGGGGACATTTCAAAAATGAGTTAATTAACAAAATCATAACAGATGATCCAGGTATTGATGAGGGATATGTGTCCAACAAAACAACCATTAGACATGTTCCTAGTACAATGGAATTTAACAAGCCATTGCACAACATAACCCGATGCATTTCCAAAAGTTGTCCTATATCTAGTAAGTTTTCATTGACAAATCAAATAAAATAATAGCTAGTAAACATACTCAGATGTGGAATTGGACTAACACCATAGATAAGCAGATTTAATAATAAAAAAAGGGTCTACATCAACTACATAAAAATCCGAATAGCATCACTAAACTTAATCAATATTTTAAAATATAAACAATAATAAAAAAATTTAAAAAAACAAAAAAAACAAAGCATCAACTAGATAAAATAAAATAAAAATAAAAATAAAAAAAAGCTATAACTTCAATGACCCTCATATCATACATACACGACCTCATTTAATGATGAATGGGAAACACACAAAAACGAATATCACTGAGATCAATGAGTTCAAACATAATATATCTATCACTATAAAAAATCCACGTAACAAGGAACCCAAAAGGGCAAAAAATCTAGATATTATAGTATGATATAATAAGACTACAACATATTGCACATATGGCCTTTATAGTGGCCAAGCCACGAACCCCATCATTAGCACATATCATGCATGAATACAAACAAATTAATATCGTTCCTCCTATGAAAATTGAACCTAATCAACATAAATTTGTTTACTTTAATCTCAAACCAGATTTCAAGAAACAATATTTATCATGATCTCAAACAGAAAGAAGCATCAATACATACCTGAATATGCGAAACAAATTTCCTAAAATCCACAAATCCAAAACAGAATGGAGCATTAATACCCACCACTATAACTGGGACCTTCACCTGCACATCAAATTCCACACATCCACATCATAGAAAACAAACAATCAAAATCAAAATGGTTCCATCTATTGCTATGCGAAACAAATTTCCCAAAATCCACAAACCCACTGCCAAAATCAACCACCACCACAGCTACCAAACCCATATGAAAACACACACACAAAAAAAAGGTGAGCAGAACCATATCTACAAAGATTTAAATAAATAATAATAATAATCCAACGAGTTAAAAGAGCAAAATGAACAAGTACCCAAAAAAGGTGAGCAAAAGATCGGCGACGGAATGGTGAATACGGCGACGGAAACAATGATGGAAATGGCAACAAAACGGAATGGTGAAGATCGGTGATGGATTTGTGGCAAAACGGTGACGATTTGGTCTTATCAGAGACGGATTTGTGGGAAAACGGCAATGGTTTGGTGAGGCGTATCGGCAACGGTTGGTGAGGCTTATCGGCGACGGTTGGTGAGGGCTCATCGGCGTCAATTGCTCTCTCTTGGGAGCTAAAGGTTTTTTTTTTTTTTTTTATGAGATTGGGAGTTGAAGGACTTTTGGGAGCTAAAGGGCCACACACACACACACACATATATATATATATATAGCCTTTGGTGACGACTTCATTTCGTCGCTAATGGGATGATTTCGTCGCAAAAGGTTTTGATTTTAAAAAAAAAATCCTTATAGGTGACTTGTCCCAGCGCTTCTAAAAGCGCTGGGACAGGTCTATCTCCATACGAAATGGAGAAAGATCCCAGCGCTTCCAAAAGCGTTGGGATAAAAGCGTTGGAATAGGGTGACCTATCCCAGCGCTTCCAAAAGCGCTGGGACAGGTCTTTCTTCATCACGAAATTTCATGATTCTATCCCAGCACTTTTCGAAGTGCTGGAACAGGGTGATCCTATCCCAGCGCTTCCAAAAGCGCTGGGACAAGTCTTTCTCCATAAGGAAATGGAGTGACCTATCCTAGCGCTTTTGAAAGTGCTGGAATAGGGGGACCCTATCCCAGCACTTCTAAAAGCGCTGGGATAGGTCACTCCATTCCCTTACGAGAAGTGACCTGTCCCAGCACTTTTGGAAGCGCTAGAATAGGGTCCACCTATGCCAGCACTTACAAAAGCGCCGGGATAGGGCTTTCCCCATTTGGGAATTCAGTAACCTTATCCCAAGGCTTTTGGGCTTCCTATACTAGCATTTTTGAAAAACGCCAGCATAGGTACTGCCTATACCAGCGTTTTCAAAAAGCGCTTGTACAGGCGTATCTATTATGGCATTTTGTAAAAGTGCCGAGAAAAAAACGCTGGGACAAGACGAATCTTTTGTAGTGGTTGATTCTAGATTTCTTTCATTTGAAACAAGTAGTAGTAGGCAACAATGGAGAGAGATTTGTGTGGATATGTGTAATTAGAGTCTTGAGTTTGGATCGACAAGTAAGAGGGGAGGGGCTAGCCAAATGCTCAGATGCATGTGTTTTGCTGGACGTTGAGGTGAGAATTTCGGTGTTTTCAAGAAGTAGCTATGGGAGATGATGAAGCCGAATCCCCAATTTGGGTTTAGTTCAAGATTGGAGCTGCTGTGAGGAAGAAGTCTAGACTCTAGAGTCGACGATTAGATTAGGGATTTTTGAAGATTTGGATATTTTATTCTTATTTGTGTTTAATTTTTAAAAATAAAATGAATTAATAAAACTAAATCTAATGTGGCGATTCAGTTTTTTAATAACTGATGTGGCACAGTTATGGCATATTCTATATCATTAAAAAATTGTCACATCAATGTTCTGTTAAACACATAGGCAAAAAAATTAACAGAAGAACCAATAGTACTCATTTTTTAAACTTAAGGGACCAATTGCGTTCATTCAAAACTTAGGGGACCAAAAACGTTAAGTAAACTTTAGGGACTAACACTGTAATTTCACCATTAACATATGGTTGGCCATTCCAAACTTTTCCAATATTATAAAATTACACTTAAATTTTCAAAAAAAAAAAAAATGGTTGGTCCCCCCAAACTTTTCAAATATATATTAGATTTTTACCCTTAAAATTTACTAAAAATTTTCAAAAGAAACATGGTTAGCCCCCAACTCTTCATATTTTTTATATGACACTATTAAATTGTTTCAATTTTATATTTGTAATTATTTTGGCCTCCCATTCATAAAATTCTAGTTCCACCATTGGCTTAGGCCAAGAGTTATTATTTGTGCATTTAGGAAATAGCTATTATTTAAACGTAAAATTCACAAATAAATCTAATTGTATTCAATCTAGTTGGAATATAGTATGATTTAAACATTAAAAAGCAAAAGATGGATTCCAATAGTCAATATCTATGAAGCTTAAACACTTTTAGAAATATGTAAGGAATCAAATTATAATTCAAAGGTGAAAACACTATTTTGATCCCTACATTTTAGGATCATAGTCAATTTGGTTCCTACATATTTGTAGCAGTCAATTTTGTCTCTGTTATTTTCAACTTACAGTCAACTTAGTCCATATTATTAACTCACTAACAAAAATGCCTATATAGCAAACGGTGTGCATATGTGGCTTCTAAAATAATATTAAAAAAATTTAGTTAACATAAAAAAAAAAAAAAAAATTGCCACATCAACTTTAAAAAAGCAAAAAAAAAAAAAAAAAAAATCCAAATCTTTCTATCTCTAACCTCTCCTTCTCTTTCCTCTAATATCTCATTCTTTTTTCCCATCTGCCATCGTAGCCCTACCAACACCACCAGTCCAACCACTGCAATAGGCAAACACACCACCACCTTCACCACTTGTAAAACCCTTCTATCCCTTGTTTAGGAATGGGTCCATTATGGCCGATCCACCCACCTCCACCCCTTTCGAACCCAACAACTCAGATGGGTTTTGATTGTTGTTGTTTTTTACTAGATCTCTCTGTTACTCATTCATTGACAAGAACTTAGATTTATCGTTTTAGCTGGATTTGTGTAAAAAAAAAACTAGGCGAAATTACAATATTAGTTCCTCAAGTTTACCCTATGTGCGCAATTAGTTCCTCAAATTTCACGTGAGAGCAATTGGTCTCTCAAGTTTAAAAAATGAGTTATATTAGTCCTTTTATTAACTGCCATTAGTGGTGTTACTTACGTGACTAACGGAATAATGATTTGTCATTTTTTTTAATGATGTAGCATTTTTTAATTAAAAAATTAAAACAATAAGTGTCCATTTTAGATCAAATCTAAAGCAAACTAACCTAGATTTAAATCAAATCTAAAATCACAATCCAGTTCCAAAGAAAATCACATATGTTTGTGATTTTGAATTCACAAACACACAATGGCGTGAGAGAGAAGGGGGAGATAAAGATTGGGCGGACCCTAGTTGCCGCCAACAATGTTGTAGCCCTCTGCTGGTGACAGTTTACTGTGAATTTTCTTATCAGACTGTATTCGATTAATGTTTGGTATCCAACTATATTCGGTTAATCCCACAAGCCCAAAGCCAATCTTAGCCTAATTGACCCCAAGTAATTTTTTCACACTTTATTAAGCTCGAAGTTGTCAAACTGAGCTTCAATCCTAGTGAGTAGTGGCCAAGCTATGGGCTACCAAGGAAATCACCTGACCCAAGGGAATGCTATATTATTAGGATTTCTTCCTAAGTTTTTGGTGAATAATGATCCATTTAAGAGAGGAACGACATGGTCTTGGTGGCTGTGGGAGCAGGAAGACATAAAACGTCTCCAGCAGAGGGCTGCAGTGTTGCCAGCGGCAGGTAGGGTCCCTCAATCTTTGTCTCCCCCTTCTCTGGCGACGTTGTGTGTTTGTGAATCCAAAATCACAAACATATGTGATTTTATTTGGAACTGGATTGTGGTTTTAGATCTGATTTAAACCTGGGTTAGTTTGCTTTGGATTTTATCTGACATGGAAATTAATTATTTTAATTTATTAATTAAAAAATGCCACATCATTAAAAAATGTCAAATCATTATTCTGTTAGCCACATAAATAATTAACACCACTAACGGCAGTTAGTAAAAAGACTAATACAACTCATTTTTTTAACTTGAGGGACCAATTGCGCTCACTTGAAACTTGGAGGACTAATTGTGCACACAGGGTAAACTTGATGGACCAATATTGTAGTTTCGCCAAAAAACTACATAGATCAATGGTGACGTTGGCTCAAGAAATAGGAGTTTCGATAGAAATTTTTGAAAGTGATGCTTTAACTATGAATCAAGCCATAAACTCTAAAAAGAAGTGAGGTCAATTAATCATATTATTCAAGGCTTTCCAATCTGCCAATTTCCAGTACACCTAGCAAGAGAATAACAAGGTAGCTCATGAATTGGTATAAATGGCCTGAAGAACACCAATACGCAAATTTGGAAGGGTACAAAACCGTTTGGGGTATTGCATGTCCTACAATCTGTACCTTCTTTGTCTTTCTAATTAATGTACTTTCATCTTTGAATTGAATGAAATTTTAGTTTGGAATAAAAAAAATATTTTTGATCTGATCTTTGAATTTTTGAAGAGAGAAATGATCGGAGAGAGAGAGTTGGTTGTACTTTTTTTTTTTTTTTTTTTTTCAAGCTTTTAGTTGACATGGAAATTTTTTTTTATGACTAAAATTTTTTAATATTACTTTAAAAGTCACGTATGCATCATTTGTACCAACAATGCAAACTGTTTGTCACATTAATATTTTCCGTTAGTGAGTTAGCCGTAGAATCCAAATTAATTTTAAATTGAAAATAATAGAGACTAAATTGACTGTTACAAAAATATATAGACTAAATTGACCATAATCCCAAAATATAAGAACCAAAATAATATTTTCGCCTAATTCAAAATGAATGATACAAAGAATCTTATTGAATTTCATGAAATGTGAGATATACAATTACGCGAAGACACGATAAGTGGTCAAAGCAAAAAAAGAAAATACTTGATGAGATTGTAATACCAAATGTATATACAGAAACAAAAAAAATTAATACAACTGCTATTATTCAATTATGTATCATCCTTCCCAATCGGAATCAGATATCAACGCCAACATTTGAACAAACACTTCAAGCCTTTTTTTTTTTTTTTCTTTTTTTTTTAAATTAGAATAAAACAAACATCAAGTCTGATTTGAAGATAAGATAGTAGTTGTTACATTTAAAAGATTAGGATAAGATAAACCTCTCAATCTAATCTTTACTGATAATTTTTTTTATACTTTCTATTAATGGAGTTGTAGCCAAACTTTGTTCTTAAATAAAATAAGAAGAAGAAGAAGAACGTTCACAAAAGTATATTCATGGAAAATAAAAGAAAACAAGATAGGTTCCAAGTTTTATTTTATAGTAAGGGTAAATTGCAAATCATAACCCTAAAGTTTGGCGGTGTAAATTTTACATCCTAAAGTTTCAAAATTTAGATTTTACCCCTTAAAGTTTGGGGTTGTTTAAATTTTACACCTTAACGTTTCAAAATTTAGATTTTACTCTCCAAATTTTAGGGGTGTTTGGATTTTACTCACCAAAATTTGAGGGTGTTTAGATTTTACACTCTAAAGTTTCAGAATTTGAAGGTGTAAAATCCAAACATCTTCAAATTTTATGGTGTAAAATCCAAATTCTGAAATGTAAAGGTGTAAAATCCAAATACCCTAAACTTCATGGGATAAATTCAAATTCTGAAACTTCGGAGTTTAAAATTCAAACGCCTTAAACTTTAGAGGTGTAATTTTGCCATTTACCCTTATAATGACTTGGAACAATTTTATTTTTTATTTTTATGGAAGTAACTAGGATTATTTTGATTGCATAAGTACCAAAAACAGAAACCATTCAATTAATTTTCTAGGAACTGGCTTAGGTACCCATACAGTGCCTTGGCATTGGTGTGGTTAAGTAGTTCTACTGCATGATAATCTCCTTCTTTAAATTGGGTTTCCACCATAATATCTTTCCTCTTCAACATCTCTACCAGCTTCTTCTGACTGTCACTCAATGGATCTCCATCACAGCCTATCACCACAATCAACCAACCCAGCTTCTTGATTTGATCGAATTCATCAACAACCCTTGGATTGCAATACTCATGATCACGGTCAGACCCAATTGGCAATGACAATTTCCACATCACATCATCACTGCTTGGTGGCAAAACTGGGTCGTTGATCAACCTCTGCTCTGATCCACTCCTCTATGTCGAACCAAAGAATGGTGTGTGCAACAACAGCCCTTTGATCTTCAATGGTTCAAGATCATCAATAGCTTTAGATACATGTAGCCCCACATGATAGGCTATATTGCCACCCGCACTAGTACCCATCAGATAACACTTGGAATAATCTACATGGTCACGTAACAATTTTTCATCTGTACTCTTGATCCAATGTAACGTTTCCACTGAATCATCGTACCCGGCGGGAAGGCAGTGCTCAGGAGCAAGGCGATAGTCGACGGAGATTACCACGGCAAAGAGTTGACTTGCCAAATTGTAACAAAAGTCATGATTAGGTGTGGAATCAGCATTCAGAATAATAAAGCAACCACCATGGTAGTACACGATGAGAGGAAGTTTTTTAGTGTTGTTCTTATCTAGGGCTTGACGGGGTAGGAATATGCGGACATAGGTTTTGTGTTCTTGGATGAAAGTGACATCTTTGGCGATCACAGGGACGGAACCATTGTCATCGGGTGTGGCAGCTGTCCTCGGGAATTCAAAACGACGTTGGATCGTACTGTCATCATTTTCAACAATATGGTGAAAGTTAAAGGGATCAAGTGGCTTTGCTGCAGTTTCTTCTCCAGACATTGTATTGAGAATTTGTTGATCTAGTGTTGAAAAAAGATAGTTTAATAGTGTAGTTTATATAGATAACTTATGAAAGTTCAATTAGTGTGTAAAACACTATGAACGTTTAGACCCCCAATTTCCAAATTATCAATTCAAGCTTTAACACAAACGATAAACATGCGGAAAATGAATTAAAGCCTAAAACAGAATTGATAAACCATCTAAGTCAAATAAAATCACATCCATAACAGAAATTAAATGACAAAGATAAAGGGAAGAGAGATGCAAACACAAGGACAACACAAAACGTGTTATCGAAGAGGAAACCGAAGATCTTGGCAAAAAACCTCTCCGCCGCCCTTCAAGCGGTCAAAATGATCCACTAAAGAATGTAATTGGGATACAAAGACAGCAATAGACCCTCCAAGCCTAATCTACCCAGGTACCTAAGCCCTCCAAGCTTCTTGCTCCAACAATGTTACGCCGAACCTCTTTCTTCTTTAGCTTCCCAGATCCCACTACTAGTCCATAGCATCTACCAATATAAATTGGCTCCTTCCTAACTACTTCCCAAAGTACCAAAGAGCCTTCTCACAGGTATGGGTGAGGTGAGAAAAGGTTTTGGCTAAAATACCTCTCAAGGATCTACAATGGAGAGGAAGAGAGTAGAGGAATTTGAAGAGTCACAAGGTTAAGATTGTAGATGAATCAATCTTGTTTTTTACTAGGGTTTCTCTCTCAAAATTCTCTCTGGAAGCTCTCTACATTTCGTGGGTATAAGGGGTATATATACTAGTGGGTGTTTGGAATGCGAAGAGACAGATTTTTCATAACAAAGTTGGCTGGCGGCTTGTCCTCGCGGCTGTACTGAGTCGCGAGTTCAAGCTGCGAACAAACTGAAAGGCCAGCCTGGATTTTTTTTTGCCCTGTAGTGCAACAGCTGGCACGACGGTTCAAATTCTAGCAGCTTTCCAGTCACAAGACACCCACGAGATCCAGTCGCGAGTTCTCCTTTGCGCGCTTCTCTTGTGTGCAACATCTGGCGGCTTGCCAGTCGCGAGACACCAGCGAAGTCTAGTCGCGAGTCCTTGTTCTGCAGCACAGTCTTGAGCAATTTTTCACACTCTCTCACACACTACCCTTACATGATTTCCACCTAAATACAGGGTTTCTAAATGCTGAAAATACAAGCAAATTAGCACGGAATAAAGCCAACAAAATGGTTGATAAATTTCAACCTTACAACTTATGTTCATGACAAATCATACCATTTAAAATTTATTGTAAAAATATCGCAAAGTATGACCATTTCTCGCACTCTTATACCGTTATTGAGTCAATTTTGCATTTAATACTCTAAAGTTAGGTCGCAAGTGCTGGTCTAAATGAATGGTTACTCGGCATTAACAAACATTATCCTAAGTAAAGTATTTGTTCAAAAATCTAGGTTGCATGTGTTGATCTAGACGATTACTCAGCATTGACATTATCCTCCTATCCAAAAAAAAAAAAAAAACATTGATATTATTCTAAATAAAGTAGGGTCATTGATATTATTCTAAAAAACATTGTATAGTATTGTAGACCATTTCTTGTGCTCCTACACAGTTATTGAGTCAATTTTGCATTTAGTACTCTAAAGTTAGGTCGCAAGCGCTGGTCTAAATGAATGATTACTCGGCATTAACAAACATTATCCTGAGTAAAGTATTTGTTCAAAAATCTAGGTTGCGTGTGTTGATCTAGATGATTACTTAGCACTGACATTATCCTCCTATCAAAAAAAAAAAAAAAAAAAAATTTGATGTAAGAAGTTTAGACCCCTTAAACCCGAACAAATTAACCTAGATATTTAGCCAAGTGATTAACTTAGGTAAATTAAGCAGTTCTAGGTTAACACAAATATATCATATCATGCAAAGTGCGGAAAATAAAGAACACACGATATGATAACCTAGGAAAACTAAACTGGTAAAAAACCTGGAGAGGATTTAACCTAGCTATCCTCAAGGTAAAACAGAATTCACTATGAAAGAATTGAAGTTTACACAATAGCGACTTAGACCACTAACATCCTATTGCTACCTCGAGTAAGAAACTTACTACCACGATCACATGACAGCTCCGAGTCCACGGACTACTTCTTTCTTGAATTCATAACAAAGCACAAGTACTCCTGCTTGTATATCTTGAAGTTCTTGAATCTGCAACTGAACAATCACCAAGCTCTTAACATTAATCTTGAATTTGGAAACCCTAAGTGTATGTGAAGGCAAACACCTCTAGATCTCACAATAAGATTCACACACACAGCATTCAGAACACTAAAAACATGGCTAGAGTTTTCCCTTTTATTCTTAGGGCAAAACATAAAACCCTACATATCAAATGGGCTTGGGCTGAGTTGGAAATTCTGCAGAAAAAATAATCTGCACAACTTTTGATCGGTCGAGTCTAATTCTCGATCGATCGAGCCTAGTAGATTTGCTCAGTGACTTCTACAGTAACTCGATTCTAACTTTACACAATAAGAGCACACTTTGAGCAAGTCTTAACTAGACTAAAATCGTTTTGATCGTGGTTTGCCAACATTACAAAATGAAGTTCTAATACATTAGTTCCTAATTTCTTAGAACCTAACCATTGATATTATTCTAAATAAAGTAGGGTCACTAATATTATTCTAAATAACATATTAAAGTATTGTACACCATTTCTTCCGCTCTTATACAGTTATTGAGTCATTTTTGCATTTAATACTCTAAAGTTAGAGCATTGTTTAACATTTTCTATTAAAGTATTTACTCAGAAATTTAGGTTGCATGGGCCGATCTAGATGACTACCCAGCACTGACATTGTCCTCCTATCCAAAAAAAAAAAGCATTGACATTATCCTAAATAAGTATTTGTTCAGAAATTTTTGTTCTAGATTTAGGCATTAACATTGTTCCTAAATTTTCTATAAAAGAAGAAAAAATATATATGTTCTTTCTAAAAATATACAATTAAATGTCTTTAATAGAAACCTTCTTAATTTTCTAAAAGGAAACCCCCATTTAATCTTTAAAAAAAATGTTGTGTTTGGAGAATTAAAATATAGACACCATTTTTTTTTAATCTTTTTTTTTAAATGACAATTGCAAATTTTTTTTTAGAAGTTAAAGATCCTTGTTGCATTTATTATTTATGAAAAATATTTTTTTTAGTTAACATAATTGTGTGTGTGTGTGTGTGTGTGTGTGTGTGTGTGTGTGTGTGTGTGTGTGTGTGTGTGTGTATTTTTATGTATTGACTTGTATGTTTACATCTATTATTTGATTTATTTAAAACTGAATAAATTTTTATGGTGATTCATACTATTTCAAAATAAAGTATATATAATCTCTAATTTAGTTAATAAAAAAACCTTGATCTAAATTGCTTCAAAAATTATTTATTTTGATTAATATAACTGATAAGATAATTCACAATTTACCGGATAGAAAAAATAAAAAGTTTTGACTAACCTAAAGATTAACTTGATGTAAATATTTTTGTTATATGTATAAGAAAATAAAACAAGTTAATTATGTAAGATTATCTCCATTAGGAAATTTAATGTGGGCCACATACATTGTATTTTTTAATTATTATTTATTCAAATTTATTTTTATTTAATAAGAAGAGTGTTAGCTAGATAATCACTAGTCGTATTAGAAATCTCTTTGTGAACAGACATACTCCTTGATGAAATGAGTGTAAATAGATAATCAAACTTAAATTGAAAGGGTCTTTAGTCTGGCTTTGAAAATCATGTGTTCACCAATAAAAGCAGGGGCAAAGCCAAAGGCAAGAGGGGGCAATAGCCCCCTCTAATCACTCCTAAAAAAAAGCCTATATATGGTTACCACTATTATCATCCATTCTTAAAAAGTATGATGCCTCTAATCAGGGACGGACCCAAGTGGGGGCCTAAGGGGGCTCGAGCCCCTCCTGGGCCCAAAAAAAAAAAAAAAAAAAAAATTTAGCAGGTTAAATTTTTCAAATATATATATAGGCTTGGGCCCCTTTTAGTTTTCAGCTCAGGCTCCCCTCCCAAAAATCCTGAATTCCAAGCCCAGCCGGTTAGCCCAAGAGGCAAGAGCCCATGACCCATGTAAATTTAAAAAATAAAAATAAATAAATAAATAAACTCAGCATTAAACCTAACGGAGAAAGTGAAAGACGAAGGAAAAATAAAAAGAAAAGAAATAGAAAGATAGTGAGGCGAGACAAAGAGATAAAGACTACCCACACCACGCTGACACCGACGCGAGACGGCGAGAGTCTACCCAAAGCCAGTACAACAGTACCCACACCGATGCCGCCATCATCACGCTCACACGAGACGGCAAGAGTCTCAGTTGTCGCCACCGTTCATGTGAGCCCCATCTTGCCCCCACCGTCGGTTGCTAGAGCCTTCAGAGGTATTTAATCTATGACCCTTTCCTAGTTTCCTTCAAAACCTATATGGAGTGTTTGTGTTTTTATTGATGACTGATGATGAGTGATGAACTGATTACTGATGTTGGTGATTATGACTCTGTGAATTGAATCTGTGCTACGGCCTGTGGTGTTTTTTTTTTTTACTTTTTGGGCTTTTTGGCTTTGTGACTCTCTATCACTTTGTGTGTGTTTGTGACTCTCTCTCTCTCTCTATCTCTTGTATTATATAGATAAGAGAGATAGAGAGAGAGTAGAGTTTATAGAGATTACTTTGACTGTTTGTTTGTTCTTTCATCTTTGTTGACTAGTGGTTGGGCATAATAGGAACAAGTGACACTGTGACAGAAAAAAAAAATTAAAAATTAAAAATTAAAAAAAAAAGTAAAGTAAAGTTAAGAAAAGTTTTTGTTAGTAGTGCAGAATAAATTTGTAATGTTGGTAATGTCGTAGTGGGATTGGGTTAGTGGGTCAATGTCAGAACGATGAAGACAACACAAAGACAAAGATAAATAAAGGCAGACCAAAGACAAAAAGAAAAAAACAAATCATATAATATAGAAAATTGTCACACAAATTTAAGAAAATTGTCACACAAATTTAATATATATGATTCTTATTTTATTTGTAAATCATGAAAAAATCAATTACAATGCTTGATTTTTTCAAAAGAAAATATTCAAATTCTTCTAAAGTCAACGTAGGATTGCCAACATCTAATGTTGCTATTCCAATTCTAGAAAATGTGAATGTTCCAATTCTAGAAAATATGCATTACCCAATTCCAGAAAATGTCGATGTTCCAATCTCTCAAACACAATTTCAAAGAGTTGATCTTGATTCTTTGGATTATGATCCCGAAACACGCAAACAAATATGGGAATATCATGTTAATCATCATTATAAAATTTGACAGGCTTACAGTACAAAAGGTCTGCACCAACCTCCTCTAATGACATACAAAAAAAGTGGAAAGCACAATCGTAGCTTTCAAGCTTCTTGGCTTAAATATAATAAAACATGGCTTGAATATTCCCCTACGACAAATGCAGCTTATTGTCTATCCTGCTTTGTTTTTCATAATCCAAATGGGGTTGTGGGACAAAATGCATTCACTGTTGGTGGATTTAGAAATTGGAAAAAAGTTGGGGGCAAAGATTGTTATTTTCAAGGTCATATAGGAAAAGATCCTAAAGAATTTCTAACCACAAGATTTCACAGATTATAACAAACAAGTGTTGGAGAAGGAGCATTATCATTTTGAGCATAATGTAGTCTAGGATCCAGAGTTCAAAAAATTGAAAAGTTTATCTAAGTTGTGTCAATGGTTAGTGAGAACTAGAGCTTCAAAACACTACAAACTTGTTTATAGAATGGTGAGACTTATGCTTACTCTTCCAGTTTCTACTGCTACTACAGAGCGAGCATTTTCAGCTATAAAAGTTGTCAAAACTAACCTTCGAAACAAAATGGAAAATGATTTTTTGACGAATTCTTTGATGTTATACATTGAAAATGATATAGCTTCGACATTTAGTTTGAATTCAATCGTAGATGATTTTGAAGATTTAAAAGAACGTCGAGTTCCCTTTTCATAGATGATTGTATTAAGAAACAATAGTATTTCGTGTCTTTTGTTTTTGTTGGTAGATGATTGTATCTTAATATATTAAGAAACAATAATTTTTGGATATTTGTCTTAGTTGATAGTTTATTAATACTACATGGATGCATATTTGAAATTTTTTTTTTCGCTTATCTCCGCCCCCCAACTTGAAATCCTGGGTCCGTCCCTGCCTCTAATACAGGAGAAACCCAAAAAAAGCACTCACACTCCCAAGTCAAAGGAACATATAGCCAAAATAAGGGAAATGAGCTTCCCCGACAAACAAACCACTTTAGCTTTTATCATGTCACAAGTTTTTTCTCATTTCACTATTCACGGTTTTTTTTTTTTTTTTTTTTTTTTTGCTTATTGATCCCATATCTCATAAATAACTTATCTTTTATAAAGGTATAAACTTTGAATTGTTTTTAAATAGGATGAAGCTACTGGTGAAGTTTCCGTGAACAATTCAATATAATCTATTAATTTTTCTTTTATCATGCAATTTAATTAGAGGGCCTCTTATATATATATATATATATATATATATTTATATATTTATATTATAATGAATATAAACAAAGTGAGCAAAATAAAGTAAATTTAAGTAAAATAAAGTAAGCAAAATAGAACCAGCCAAGAAGGCGGTAGAACAATATATAATCAAACTAATTTAAAGCAATATCAAGGCGGTAGAACCAGCCAAGCAGTATAATAAAATAATTATGAGGCGATAAAACTAGCTAAACAATATATTAAAGCAGTATATTAAAGCAGTTAGGAGGCGGTAGAACAAGCCAAGCAAAGTATTAAACAAAAAGTATAATAAACACAAAGCTGAAAGTAGTTATTATTGAAACTAGACAACAACACTTACAGTAATAGTAGTCACTGGATTACAACAGTTTAACAGTACAAGGATTGAGGACTAATTCTAGTTACAAGCTTTGCAAATAAGGTGTAGGCAAATAGGAGAGTAGTGGGAATTCTAGAGAGGAGAAAGGAGTCCTAAAGAGGCTCTGAGTCAAGGGAGTTCACCGTCTAAGGAATTCTATCTTTCAACTTAAGGGACAGCCCCCTTTAAATAGGCAAATTTTCGGAGTGAAAAGTATCAGTGAATAGTAACAGTGAACAGTAACAGTGAATAGTGAACAATGAACAGTAACAGTGAACAATAGCTTTTTCACTTTTTGTCATCATCCATAGTAGAGTCTGAATCTTCATCATTTAACCAAACCATGTGGAATCCACTTTATTAAAAGTAGCACTGATTGCGGGAAACAGGAAACAAAATCATTGGGAGTAACTGCTTTAGCACTTTGGTCGTTGTGCAAGCCAAACAAACAAGAGAATCAGAATCAATATTGTAGCATTGGCCGTTATGCAAGCCAGAAAAATAGAAGAATCAAAATCAATCTTCTGCTAAATCAGGATTGTCTTCTTCATCATGACCAAACCATTCCTGATTGTAGGGGTAATATGGGTTTTTTGAAACAGATGCTTCAGAGGACCGTTCATCTTCTGAACCATCATCAGCTACCTTCTCTCTTGAAATCATCTTGAAGAGGGCATATAGAGCATCAAGGTCCTTGCAAATTTCATCCAAAAGAGAACCCTTCTTTTTAGGCTTAGAAGAGGATTTAACAATTGTAGCAAATGTAGAAGCATGTGCATTAGCTAGTTCAGCCTTCTGCACTGGAGTATTGATCTTAACACCGGGTAAAGCATTTGGGGATGGGAAATCTCTGGTAACATTGTTGACAATGGATTATGTGTGTGGAAACTTAACCCACCATTTGACAAACTATCGGCATGTGAGAACATCCCCTTCCTTCTCATATTGCCATTTCAAGATCCAAGGATCTTTATATCTCTTAATGGAATGAAGTAAAGGAGGGAATTTAGCACCATAGGAATCAACTTTGAACTTCCTTGAAAAATATTCAAAAGAATCCTTCAACAAATCTGGAAATATATCAGGAACAGAGCCAAACTGGGTCCACCATCGGCTAAACCAAAGAGGCAAATTGGAACTGAAGTCTTTATCAAAGTTAACAAACCATGAATGAGTCATGTTTTCATTCTGATGAAGCATAAATCTGAACCAAGCAGTGATGTAATCATGATAAGAGTATGGAACATGGGATTTTGGTAACATCCTTGTGGAGGCAAGGTTGAGACCCCACATTTCTTCAAAAATAATATGATTCAGGAAAACATTGTGATAAATGACTTTACTAGTGTTGATCTTGTCTACGATGGCTTTAATAGTGATTGAATTCTCATGGCGCAGGATATCAAAATAGTATTGCACAGTTTTCTCCCTACGCTCAGGAATCCAATGGAACCTTAAGGGAAAATAGCTGGTAGCAAGCCTAAAGGGATCAGTAATGGAGGCCTTATTTGACTCAATGGAAAACAAGTTTTGGCAAGATTGTTTTTAACATACTGAGAAGTATAGGAAGCTTTGGGGAAAACAGTTTTAATAGGTTGGTTAACTGAGGTTAGAGCATAAGGGTCATAGGAAGAGACCAAAACAGAAGAGTAATTAGGCTTAGGAATGGTACCTAAAGGGGTGAAACGGTTAACAATCTCCAATGGAGAAACAGGGTCCTTTTTAACAATTGGTTTATCAATGGCAGGGCTCTTGTCTTTCGACCGCCTACTTGCCATTGTGACGCTGCAGGAATTCACGGGTAAGGAAATCAGGGATGGCATTTTGAGATCCTTTTATATATTCAATATCAAAATCAAAAACACTTAAAATAGCTTGCCATCGAGCAAAAATATGTTTTGAAGCAATATTTTCAACATCTTTTTCAATAACATACTTAGCACTTTTGCAATCAATTCGTAATAAAAACTTTTGGCTTAATAAATCACTTTGAAACTTTGAAATACATAATACTATAGATAAAATTTCCTTTTTAACAGTACTATAATTTAACTGTGCAGCATTCTAGACTCCAGAATAGAAACGAACAATTTGTTCAAATGAGTCTAGGGAAACTCTCTGTTTCAAAATGCCTCCATAACCAACGTTAGAAGCATTAGTTTCAACAATTTTAAAAGCATTAGGAGTGGAAATACCAAGACAAGGTAGTGCCTTAACATGGGACTTGATTTGTTTAACAAGGAAAGTATGAACATCAGACCAAGGTGGAGGATTATTCTGTAATCGATCAAAAAGGGGTTTACATTGTTTCCTCATATCCTTGTAGAAATCAGCAACATAATTCAGAGATCCAAGAAACCTTTGAAGTTGGGTTTTATCAGTGATAACATTAGGGAAAAATATCAGCAAACTGAATGGATAACATTAGGGAAAAATATCAGCAAACTGAATGGCTCTATCAATAGGATGAATTTGTCCTTCAAAGATGTCATAGCCAAGGAATTGGATTTTTGTTTGAAACAGTTTGGTTTTCTTAGCAGAGACAACAAGACCATTTCTTTTGATAGTCTCCTGAAACGAATATAAATGTTTCCAATGCTCATCAATAGAATTGGAGTAAACAAGAACATCATCAATGTAAACAATGGTGAAATGGCTGAAGGGATTGAAAATATCATTCATAATGTTTTGGAACTCACTAGGAGCATTCTTAAGACCGAAAGGCATAACATTCCACTTGTAGTGACCAAAGGGAGTGGTGAAAGTAGTTTTATACCTATCATTCTCACTAATCTGAACTTGCCAGAATCTAGATTTCATGTCAAACTTGGAAAACACCACGGCATCACTCAATCTATGAACTAAGTCATTCTTGTTTGGAATAGGGTACCTAATCCATTCTAAGATTTTGTTCAAAGGTTTGTAATTGATCACTAGGCGAGAGATTCCTCTCTCAATTTCAGCATTTTTTTGCACATAAAAAGCAGCACAAGACCAAGGGGACTTGCTATTTCTGATTAGTTTTTTATCAAGCAAATCTTGGATTTCCTTTTTACAAAACTCAACCATTTTAGCATTCATCTGAATGGGGCGAGCTTTAGTAGGAATATTTTTCTCATTAAAATCTTTAATATATGGCAAGTTAACAATGTGTTTCTTCCTATGCCAAAATGCACTGGGAATATCAGAGCAAACATCATCAATCAACATTTTTTGAAAATTATTAATTTTTTATTGTAAAAATTTATCAGAAAGCTATTCGGCAATTTTCTTTAATCTAACTTCTTGCTTAAGGAAATTGAGATGATTAGTCTTAGCATGAATCAGAGTCAAAGCAATAGCAGTATCAATCTCAAATTTTGAAGAAAATTTGAATTTTACTTTCTGTCCAAAAGGATCAGTAGTAATTCCATCATATTCAACAAGGAAGGGATTCAAAGCATTGATGAAAGGAAGACCAAGTATCACTTTATCAGTCATGTTTTTAACAAGAACAGAAGGAATCTTGAAATAGACATTATCATGGCAAACATGAGCGTTATTCAATTCATATTTAGTCTTCATTTGACTACCATTAGTAGAAACCAATCTTTCAGTTGACTTTTCAAAATATTTTCAAGGAATTAATCGTTCTTGGATATAGTTCATATCCGCACTAGAATCAATCATAGCAATAACATTGAAATGGTAATCATGAAAAACAACAATATTAACTTTTATAAACCATTTTGGAGGAAGCATTTTGTTAACAAGATTAAGCTGAGAATCAGTGAGAACATCAGCAATACCTTTATCAAAAAGAAGAGCCTATTGACTGGATTCATCTCCATCTTTTAGCTCATCTTGTTCATTATCAGACTAATGTTTATCAATATTTTTATCAATTCTTAACAAAAGAAATTCTTGTTTAAGATTATTGTTATCACTTTTAATGCTTTTAAATTCATTTTTTTAATTCAATTATTTCTTGTTTAACAACAGTGATTTCATGTTGGAGTTCATTAACAGTTAACTCTTTGGATTTCTTTTTGTTGAATCTCTTTCCAAAGTTTCTTCAAAGCTTATTGTTGCTTTCAGTTTTTTGTCATTTTCATCTCTTGTCAGATTTTTCTTAAGCTTATCAAGATATTCTTTTTGCAATTCAGGATTTTCAATCTGACTTATCAATTTGATTAACAGTTTTAATAACATTGCAACAGGAATCTCTACCACCAAGTTTAACAGTAGGTGAACCGGAAGACACATTATCAGATTGGTAACAGGAATCAGACGAAGAAGAAAAATCGTCTTCCAAGGAATTAGACGAGACGTTTGATTCAAGGATTCGGAATAGTTCTTCTTGATCTTCATTATTAATATTTAACATGTTAAGCTTATTTTTGAACTTACCAAGTTTTTGTTTACAGTCTTTACTATAATGACCAGGTTTTCCACAGTTGAAACATTTACCTTTACCAGATTTTTGTTTATCATATTTTTTAGAAACATTTTTCCTCTTAGCATAAAAATCATTGGGTTTAACAAAGTTGGTTTTGTATCTTTTATGTTTTTTATGGTTATAATTTTTGTGACCTTTATCATGTTTTTTCCCTTTTTGCCTGGAAGGAGCAATCCCTTTAGCCATGTAATCATTGTTTACATTGATGATGTTCTTGTTTACTCCAATTCTATTGATGAGCATTGGAAACATTTATATTCATTTCAGGAGACTATCAAAAGAAATGGTCTTGTTGTCTCTGCTAAGAAAATCAAACTATTTCAAACAAAAATCCGATTCCTTGGCTATGACATCTCTGAAGGACAAATTCGTCCTATTGATAGAGTCATTCAGTTTGCTGATAAATTCCCTGATGTTATCATTGATAAAACCCAACTTCAAAGGTTTCTTGGATCTCTAAATTATATTGCTGATTTCTACAAGGATATAAGAAAACAATGTAAACCTCTTTTTGATCGGTTACAGAATAATCCTCCACCCTGGTTTGATATTCATACTTCCCTTGTTAAACAAATCAAGTCCCATGTTAAGGCACTGCCTTGTCTTGGTATTTCCACTCCTAATGCTTTCAAAATTGTTGAAACTGATGCTTCTGACGTTGGTTATAGAGGCATTCTGAAACAGAGAGTTTCCCCAGACTCATCTGAACAAATTGTTCGTTTCTATTCTGGAGTCTGAAATGTTGCATAGTTAAATTATAGTACTATTAAAAAGGAAATTTTATCTAGAGTATTATGTATTTCAAAGTTTCAAAGTGATTTATTAAACCAAAAGTTTTTATTACAAATTGATTGCAAAAGTGCTAAGTATGTTATTGAAAAAGTTGTTGAAAATATTGCTTCAAAAATATTTTTGCCCGATGGCAAGCTATTTTAAGTTTTTTTATTTTGATATTGAACATATAAAAGGATCTCAAAATGCCATCCCTGATTTCCTTACCCGTGAATTCCTGCAGTGTCACAATGGCAAGTAGGCGATCGAAACACAAGAGCCCTGCCACTGATAAACCAATTGTTAAAAAGGAACCTGTTTCTCCATTAGAGATTGTTAACCATTTAACCCCTTTAGGTACCATTCCTAAGTCTAATTACTCTTCAGGTCTCTTCCTATGATCCTTATGCTCTAACCTCAGTTAACCAACCTATTAAAACTGTTTTCCCTAAAGCTTCTTATACTTCTCAGTATGTTAAAAACAATCTTGCCAAAACCTGTTTTCCACTGAGTCAAATAGGGCCTCCATTACTGATCTCTTTAGGCTTGCTACCAGCTATTTTCCCTCAGGGTTACATTGGATTCCTAAGAATAGGGGGAAAACTATGCAATACTATTCTGATATCCTGTGCCATGAGAATTCAATCACTATTAAAGCCATTGCAGACAAGATCAACACTAGTAAAGTCATTTATCACAGTGTTTTCCTGAATCATATTATTTCTAAAGAAATGTGGGGTCCCAACCTTGCCTCCACAAGGATGTTACCAAAATCCCATGTTCCATACTCTTATCATGATTACATCACTGCTTGGTTTAGATTTATGCTTCATTAGAATGAAAACATGACTCATTCATGGTTTGTTAACTTTGATTAAGACTTCAGTTCCAATTTTCCTCTTTAGTTCAGCTGATGGTGGACCCAGTTTGGCTCTGTTCTTGATATATTTCTAGATTCATTGAAGGATTCTTTTGAATATTTTTCAAGGACGTTCAAAGTTGATTCCTATGGTGCTAAATTCCCTCCTTTACTTCATTTCATTAAGAGATATAAAGTTTCTTGGATCCTGAAATGGCAATATGAGAAGGAAGGGGATGTTCTCACACGCCGATGGTTTGTCAAATGGTGGGATAAGTTTTCACACACACAATCTATTGTCAACAATGTTACCAGAGATTTCCCATCCCCAAATGCTTTACCCGGTGTTAAGATCAATACTCCAATGCAGAAGGCTGAACTAGCTAATGCACATGCTTTTACATCTGCTACAACTGTTAAATCCTTTGCTAAGACTAAAAAGAAGGGTTCTCCTTTGGAAGAAATTCGCAAGGACCCTGATGCTCTATATGCCCTCCTCAAGATGATTTCAAGAGAGAAGGTAGCTGATGATGGTTCAGAAGATGAACGGTCCTCTGAAGAATCTGTTTCAAAAAACTCATATTACCCTTACAATCAGGAATGGTTTAGTCATGATGAAGAAGACAATCTTGATTTAGCAGAAGATTGATTTTCATTCTCCTATTTGTCTGGCCTGCACAACGGCCAATCCTACAATATTGATTCTGATTCTCTTGTTTGTCTGGCCTACACAACGGCCAAAGTGCTAAAGCAATTACCCCCGATGATTCCGCTGCCTGTTTCCCACAATTGGTGCTACTTTTAATAAAGTGGATTCCGCATGGTTCGATTAAATGATGAAGATTCAGACTCTACTACGGATGATGACAAAAAGTGAAAAAGTTACTGTTCACTGTTCACTATTTTCACTGTTACTGTTCACTGTTGCTGTTCATAATTACTGTTCACTTCGAAAATTTGCCTATTTAAGGGGGGTTGTCCCTTAAGTTGAAAGACAGAATTCCTTAGACGGAGAACTCCCTAGACTCAGAGCCTCTTTAGGACTCCTTTCTCCTCTCTAGAATTCCCACTACTCTCTTATTTCTCTACTACTACCTTATTTGCAAAGCTTGTAACTACAACTAGTCCTCGAGCCTTGTACTGTTAAACTGTTGTAATCCAATGACTACTACTGCTGTAAGTGTTGTTGTCTAGTTTCAATAATAACTACTTTCAGCTCTGTGTTTATTATACTTTCCATTTAATACTTTGCTTGGCTGGTTCTACAGCTTCCTAACTGCTTTAATATACTGCTTTAATATATTGTTTGGTTGGTTCTACCGCCTCATAATTATTTTGTTATACTGCTCGGCTTGTTCTACCGCCTTAATATTGCTTTAAATTACTTTGATTATATATTACTCTACTGCCTTCTTGGCTGGCTCTACTTTGCTTACTTTATTTTACTTACATTTACTTCATTTTGCTTACTTTGTTTATATTCACTATAATACTGTGCTTCCATATATATATATATATATATATATAGAGAGAGAGAGAGAGAGAGAGAGAGAGAGAGAGAGAGAGAGAGGGCAAGACTTAGCCACCTAGGTACAGTACTTAGGTGCTGTACATTAGGTTCCTCCTCTTAAAATTTTGCCATGTGGATTTTTTCTCATAGGATGAAAGTATATTTTTTAGTTAAGTAGCTACATGGTAAAATCTTAAGAAGGGAACCTAAGGAACAGTACCTAAGGTACTGTACCTACCTAAGTTTTGTCCATATATATATATATATATATATTAAACCCTACTTAATCTCCTTATCTAGTACTAAAAGATAATCTATTTGATTTATTAAAATTTATTTTCTCAATATAATTACTTTCCTTCAATATATCACTACAACAAACAGTTTCAACTCATCTACTCTACCAGCATGCAGTTTTGGTATTGGCGTGTGAGTGTATTCCCTTATCTCATCCATCTTCCCTTATATATATGTGTGTGTGTGTTTCTCAAAAAAAAAAAAAAAAAACAAAAACAAAAACATCATCTACTCTTCCTAAGTTTCTATGTTAAATAGTATTCTAACATGTGGAATTAAAAGAGTAAATGCATGCCTTATAGGGGTTACTCAGTAGTCTCATGGCAACATAGACTTGTAAAATGTAAATAGATACCGAATGCAAAAAATGATCACGTTTAGAGCTTAATTAGTGTGAATCTCTAAGACAAGTTCAAATATTCTGTTTCATTCTCTCTGTCATACTCTATGTTCCACAAAAAAATAAATAAATAAATAAAATTGACACATGTCTATCTATTTAATTAATTACTAAATTTCTGCATTTCTTAATTTAGTTACCTTAATCAAATAACAGCTTAAAAATTAAAACACAACAATCAACACATCTCCACCACCAGGCACGGGCACCACCGCCATCTTTTTCACTGGCGCCACATGCCCCACTACCACCCCCCCAACCATTGCTGGCTCCACTAGCAATCGCAAATGTGTTCAATGCCGCCAAAAACAACCATTCACTACCGCCATTATTGGGTATTGATATTTGTTATTATTGGCGGATGCCATCATCAATAATTAAAACATGTTAAAAGATTTGAAGAAGATAAGGGGGCGGTGGGTACCCATCATGGATTTGAATAAGAAACTTGTTGCTTAGAATACGATATGGTAATTTTATGCTCCAATTTTTTCCCTTCGGTAGGGGATGGCGTATAACTTGTCAACGAATTGGTTAAGAATAAATAAAGACTTTGGAAAGAACGAATAAAGAAGAAACAAGAGACAAAAGACTGTTGCTAGTAAGGATTTCTTCTCAAGGATATCTTTATTTTGTTTCTCTGGGCGACCTGTTGCTATTGACTAGTGGTGCCGGTAAAAGATGGTAGTGGTGTGGTGTCGATGGCAACGACATGTTGACTGTTGTGTTTTTTTTTTTTTTTTTTTCATTTAATTTAGGTAACTGAGTTAAGAAAGGCAGAAAATTAGCAATTAATTATATAGATGGTGATGTGTCAAGGTTTTATTTGTGGAACATACAGTGGCGGAGTCAGGATTAATATATCTTTTGAAGAGGGGGGGGGGGGGGGAATCTAACATCAACTTAATGGAAGTAAGCGGTAAAAATTTTAAGTGAATTTCTTCAAGTTTCACTTCCATCGCTGACTGTCTAGAAGGATGTTTTTTAAGTTCAATCCTTGGAGATTTGGAAGGTCTCTCATTAGAAGTTGAAGCCTCAACATTTGAACCCAAAAGTATACTATTTTCTGAATTACCATTTTTTTTTTAATAAAAGAAAGAGTCAATAGTCCTAAACTTGCCCATAACCTAGATTTTTTCAAATTAATTTATCACTCATTAAGTATAACTAGCATGTAGTCCGTGCTTTCGCACGGAAATACTAACAATTGTGATGATAAGATGTTCATCTTGGAAGATTCAGTTTTCACATTGAGCTTAGAATCTTCTTGGAGACGCTATTGAAGCGGTAATGTATGAGAGTGTGAAGTAAGGAAGAGTGAGATTGAACATTGTGTTTGAACCCGACCTTACTCTTAGAAATCCAAAAGGAGGAGAAGAGGATAGTGTATGAATCTAATTGGTAGAGGTTGAGAAAGAAGGAGGAGACATGGGATGACGATATAGCATTAGGAGGAGACAATGTTTTACTTTTATAGTCTTTCTCGTTGGACTCCTTGGTTCTAGTAGTGGGCAGGTAAGATGTTCACCCATAAAAGTGTGCATGTGAGATGTTCTTGCTTAGGCCAATGAACATTATCATTGTGATTTTTTTGGTTTCCATGTTAAATATTAATTCATCATTTATTTGAGCACAAAAATTAGAAAATTTAGATAAGATACATGACACAAAATTGGAGTCCAATCTATAATCCAATTGGATTTTTTTTTGAGTTTTGGTTAGAATAAGTGGCGCAAAATTGAAAATCTAAATCTAGACACGTAGCACAAAATTGAAACTTTAATTTAAAATTATATTTGGGTTTCTCTCTACTTCACTTATTATTATATATATAGATAACTAAGATTAAAAAAAATACTAATAATTTAATGAATGCAAAATAAAAGACAAACAATCATTCAAATTTCGATCCATTAAAAAAAACTAATAACTACAACCAAATACATGTTATATTATTTATCTATAAATTAAATAATAGAAAGTAGTATATTTAATTAGCTACAATTATATTTTATAATGTTATATGATACATTGAAATAAACATATTACATATGATAACTAATGTGTGAAAAGTCAAATGAAAAAAAGAAGAAAAGAAAAGTACCTGGAGAAGTGAGAATGAGGTCTGCACACTGCACTGCTTTACTTACACGGCTACACATTACTTTTGTAAAAAGAATTTTAACCAGACACGTGGTTGTTTAGTGGGGGAGGATAAGGATGAGTTGTCAATGTATTGTTACATTGTTAATGACGAAGAAGAACCAGACTACCGGAGGAAATAAATACAAGAAAAAAAAAAAAAAAAAAAAAAAAAGCCAGGCGGAGACAGAAAGAGCAAGAGCGAGAGAGAGAGAGAGAGAGAGAGAGTGTGTGTCACTTGTGGACCTGCGGTGGTGCCTTTCAATCTTTCTACTGCTATGGGGGCAAGTAAGCTCTAGAAGTTTTAAAATTATAATTTTTTTTCCTGTATTTGTTGAGATAATTTTTATAATAACTCTGTGTTTATTTTAATATGCTAAATATCTAATTATTGCTTTAATATTTTGACATTTATTATCACTAATTGGATCATGTCCTATTTAAATGAATCTTGTATGTAATTTTAGACTTTCTTATAAATATTATTTGGGGTAGGGGGGGCCAAAAGGATAAGTGTTATTTGAAAAAAAAGTTAATTTGGTTAGGAGAATTACAGAATATATATATATATATACACTAATTTTTTTTCAAATATTTTGGAGGGGCCAAGGTCTCTTCGGTTCCAACGTGGCTCTGCCACTAGGAACATAGGGTGGGACAGATGATTTGAACTCGGGATAAGATGTTTTAATAGCGTAAATACTTGCTCTTTTAATTTATTCCCCAATTATTTTTAATATATATTATGTTTTGTGTAGGTGGTGAGAAATGAGAATAGAAATAGGGATAATTTGGTAAGTATGGGTTTGGAAATAGGAAGCTCTAGCTGAAGTCCGGCACCTCAGGTTCCTGCATAGACAGAGTACGGCACCGCTGAAGCTCATGTTAAGCAAGAGTAGAAAGTGAGGAAGTTGTATTCTTAGGTTATGATACTCCCAAACTACTGCCACAATACAAACTGCCCATAGATAGAAACTTACAAAGTAATGGACAAATCCTATCTATTGTTTTTATCATTTCATCGTATATTCAAAATCACATATTTTCTTTTTCTTCAATCAATTAAGCATATATTGTGATAAGCCAGTTTATTTGGATTGTATATATGAGTGCATATTTTACAGTTGTGTGTTGAGTCCTACGTTTAATACTAGGTCAATATGTATTATATAAATGATTATGAGAAATTTGTCAACATTGGGGCAGACGTAGCCCTGTATGCATCCCCCCCTCCCCCCAACCCAGTCCCCCGGTTTAATTCATCCTCTTAAAAATATATAATTTTATTGGACAAAATTGGCCTATACCCTTTTTAAAAAAACAATCTAGCATTTTGCCCTTTTTTCCAAACTAATTAGAGAAATGCTCCTCTTTTGAAACTCGATTTTCTCAAAATCGAGTTAAGTCCTATAGTGGCGTTTTTAAGGAGCCTATAGTGACGTTTTTAGGACCTATAGTGGCGTTTTGTAACTCGATATCCATGAACTCGAGTTATAGGTAAAAAAAAATTAAAAAATTTGCCTATAACTTGAGTTCATGGAAATCGAGTTTCAAAACGTCACTATAGGTCATAAAAACGTCACTATAAGCTCCTTAAAACGTCGCTATAGGGCTTCAGAATTTTTTTTTTTTAACTTGCTTTTTAGAAAATCGAGTTACAAAAGAGGGACATTTCCCTAATTAGTTTGGGAAAGAGAGCAAAATGTCACTTTTTTTGTACGAAAAGGCATTTGCCCATTTTGTCCAATTTTATTAGAAGAGAGTTTAAAGTACATTTCACCTTTAAATAAGTTTACAATCCTATTAATGATAAATTATATGTCCCACTAACTTAAATTAATTGGGTATTCATAAATTAATGATAAAAAAAACATAGTTATTTTAACAATATCTCCCAAAAAAAATATTGAGAAAAAAAAAAGTCCTAATTTTTTCTTCTTCTTCATTGAAAAAACTGAGAGTTGTAGACTCTAGTTATTTAGACCTCATATTTTACAGCTAATGTCGGTTTTAAGATAATTAAACAATTTAAACCCAATTGTGTACATAATTAGCCAATTAACATTAGCATGCATGGATAAACATAAATTCAACCACAATCATAGAAAATCACATACACGACACACTGAGTTGTTTATTACGAAGATGAAAACTTGAGTATTGGGCGAAAAATCTCTTTGGGGTGTCACAACATTAAATGATCCACTAGAAAAAATAATTGTAGTACATGTTACATACAATGCCCTCCAAGCTATGAAGTAAACAACATAATTGAGCCCCTGACTCCTGCAAGCAATCAATTCCTCAATCATTTCTCTAAATCATTTTTCTAAAAAAAATAATAATAAGCTATTATTAAAACTGATGAAAAAAATAAAATATAGTATCATTTATCATATAAATTAAATAAATAATATAATGTGTAATTATGGCTATTTGATTAGATTTCTTTGTATGCATTCAGGATTGTTTCTCTACTTTTCAACAATCTTAATCTAGTAGTAAATTTTTATTTAATGTTAATCGTTGTACTTTATTGATTATAATTTAACTTGAAAATTTAGTTACATATATAGGCAAGTTAATTAAAAATTATTGATTGATTCTTCAAAACGAAGAAAAATTGTAATTCAGAAAAATAATATACTTTTGAGTTTTAATGATGAAATTTCGTCCAATACATAGAGGTGAACAAATAATAATAATAATAATCCCATTCCCCCTCAAACACAAACTTCTGGTTCTGTCGCTGGGTTCAATAGACTAATTACTCCCTTTATTGAGATATGTCTTATTGTGAGTAAACCTTTCTTCTTCCCTTTTAACATAATTAATTCATGGATCCACGAGTGTGTTTTTATAGTATTTGTTGGGTTTTGTGGAGCTTAGTTTATGTTTAATTTGGTTGACGACTCGACCCGAATAACGTTGCGTGATTTTTAATGAGAGATTTTTTTGAGGCGTGATTTTTAATGGGAGATTTTTTTGAGGCTAAGTTTATGGAGCGAAGGCTTAGGCCAATAGGCTCAAGCTAGAGCGTTTATGAACAAGCCTCTTGGGGGTCTGAGGGCAATGCCCCCGGAAAAAAAAAAATTTTGGCCATGTTTTGTAGCCCATTATGAATCTTGTGCGCAGGATATAGAAAACCTTTTTTTTTTGTGATTAAGGTTTTTGGTCTTGTTGTTTTGAGAGAGTAAAAACATTGTAGCCGCACTTTGTATTTTTTCCTAATAATACTGAAATCCTTGCAACTCCGTGGACGTAGCCAAATTGCCGAACCAGGTAAATATTGTCTTGTGCGTGTGATTGTTTTCTTTGGCGTGTGTTTTCTCTAATTTTTGTTTCTCACAGGTTGGGAATTTCGGGTTAATTCCCTACAGTATTCTTTTTTTTTTTTTTTCTTTTTCTTTTTTAATAAATTCTTGTAGTATACTTTGGCTTTGCGAGTAGTCATTTTTTTCTGATGCGTCGAGCGTTCTTGTACTACTCTGTTTGCCGCATTGGCAAACGCTTGGTTCACATCTATCAATTGAGAACAACATCACAAATCTAAGAATAATAACATACATACACTCAAGTAGTTTCAATGTGTATGTACATGGACATATAAAATACAATGCTATTGCTTGCCTAAACTTGACTGATCAAACAAACAAAACTCAATGGCTAGGGTAGGACTTGAAAGTTGAAACTCTACTTGTTTATTAAGAGTAATGGAACAAGTGCATTAAAAAATTAATCATACCTATGTACCTACAGGAGTTTGAAAAAGTTTTTCACCCTCTAAAATTCTACTGTGTTCTTTTTTTTTCAATATTTAATTGGAGAAATTAACTACTAAACTTCTTTTTAATAGAAAAACGTACATATTTTTTTTTTTTTAAATCTTCTCTTCTCTCTTTCGTCTCACTTCTCATCCTTGGACTATCAATCACATACATCAAGAATATATTTCACATGATCATGTAGTTTTCAGGGTTTCATGTGCTTAATTGTATATTCATGCATTCACATGTTTATATTACTTAAATCATGTAGATCTAGAAGATTAACCATGTAGACGTAGAAATTTTATAAGATACATCTAGAGGTTCAATTTAATTATATGCATCTTAGACCTAGGCTTTCATCCATAATATCACATGTTTATGTGATGCATCTTTAACTCAAATTTTAGCAAGTTTTGATTTATATATATATATATATATATATATATATATAAGCCAAAACTGAGAGAAAATCCAATTATATTTCAAATTGGAATTCAACTAAAATTTAATTTTGCGCCACATGTCCCATCTAATTTAAGTTTTTACATTCTTGTGTCAAGTTAGTTAATTCAGTGTAAAAAGATGAGAGAAAATCCAATTATATTTCAAATTGAAATTCAACTAGAGTTTAATTTTGTGCCACATGTCCCATCTAATCTTTTACATTTTTGTGTCGAGTTTGTTAATTCAATGTAAAAAATGGAATTCAATTAGAGTTTAATTTTATGTCACGTGTCTTATCTAATCTAAATTTTTAAATTTTTGTGTCAAGTGAGTTAATTCAGTGTAAAAAACGAGAAGTTCAATATAATTAAAAAAAAAAAACACAATCATATATCTAACTCTATATATAAAAGTAGAGGAAGTGAGAGTTTGAATGATTTTATATTTATGAGCATTGTTTTATGTAACTAAAAATAATTCAAATTTATAAGTCATTAATGTAATATATATATATATATATATATATATATATATATATAAACAAATGTTTAGAGAAAATTCAATTAGAATCAAAAATAGATTTTGCTTTTATTAGCTTTTTATACAAATTAAATTATTTAGATTTTTGCTGTTATTTTTTCTTTGAACTAATGAGCATATTTTTTATACTATTTATATTCAAATATTTTGTATGTCAGGATCTTAAGAGTAACAAATTGTAATTGAGCTGAACGATCTCATGCAATTTTTTTTTTTTTATTGAAAATATCCCATGTACTTATCCTTATTCAATTTAGGAGATACTATTGGACCAATTTATTCTTTTATTTTGTGTTGTATTTAGTAGAATTTCACGGATAGTGATTGTGAATTGATATTGTATATATAGTATCTAATAGTGATTTTCAAAATTATATACATAATAGCAATGTAAAGAGAAACTTGGCCTAATCAATATCATGAAAATTTCCAATAAAAACTATTTTAGTACCTTCAAATGTCCTAATTGAACTAATATTCTATATGTTTATAATTCAGGCTAACATTAATAGCACCACTACAATTCATCATTCTCGTGCACAAACACAGGTTACATACTAGTTTTTCATAACGCATAAATATATTTTTTTAATTACTAAAATTATATTCAATTTTGATTCAATTAAAATCATTCGCATGTTATATAGATCTCATTAAAGTTTTTATGATTCGCTTCAACATGTAGGGTTTCTTCATTCATGTTACTCTTTGCTTCTTATTTGTTACATGTTCATTGCTAACCTTACTTTTATAACAAAATAACATATATTTATGTTATTTTGTTACCTTTGCAAGAGAGAGAGAGAGAGAGAGAGCAAACAATATCCAAATCTAAGTTGCAAATATCCTTTCCTACAATCATCTTTACAAATACGCATGCAACTACTGAAAAAATATTGAACGTGCATTTTTTTTTTTCGCATTTTTGTTTGCATATTTTGTTAGGACATACGTGAAACTTATTAGAACATATGTTATTGTAAATTGGTTAATCTTTTGACAAAACACACTTTACTTGTAATTGGGTAGATCTAGGATGAGTTTAGTACTTCAAGGAATAAGAATACAAGTCTAGTATTGAAACCATGCAAATCTATCCAAGAAACAAGTGAAGAAGTGTTATTCATTAAAGCTCAATAGATATCACAACAGATAATATCTATCGAGGTTTTATGCTTGTGCTCGACAACTACTCAACAAAAATAGTATCTATCGAGAATTACAAGATTCAGATTTTCAGAGCTATTTTTCACGCATATCCAAGTTATTTGTGTAGGGTTTCTTTTCTTACAATCCTAGACATATATAAGAATTATTTTAAGGGCTAGAAAGATGATGCAAGGTGATGCAACATGGTGCAAAGTCATTGTGCATGCAAATTGTGACCGGAGACAACTGCCCTAGTTCATCATATTCTTTGTAGAAGCTGACGTGTCTTTGCGCCAAGGGTTTTGTAACTAAAGAGCTTTTTGATCTTCATCGTTGGATGATCTGAAGAACTTTACAGCCAACATCTTCCTCAAGTTGGTGTGTTAGTCACGTACTTGGATCCGTGCATTAATTGGTTAGTCATGTACTAGGAGCTGTGCATTGAAAGGAGAGATTGTCATTACATTACAAGTTCAATTGAGTATTAGGGTAAGGGTTCAACTGTAGGTTGGTATTAAGTACTGGGATTCCTTTTACTTATAATCGCTTGTTTTGATAATAGTGAATTCTTGGGAGTAGTGACCTTAAATTTACTCGGTAGGGTTTTGCATAGGTGGTTTTCCCCATTCGTAAACAAATCACTCCTGTCAAATTTATTTTCGCTGCATTTAGTTTAATTGGTGATTTTTTTGTACTACCACGTTATTGCATGTAATTGAATCTAATTAATTTCACTTTGCTAAATTAATTGATTAAGTTACCAAAGGGATCAATACATTCTTGGCCTATCAAGTGGTATCAGAGTGAGCACACTCTGATTAGGGTTAATCTTTGCTATGTGATCCATTGACCCCTGTTATCATGGCTGCAAACGGCATGAAAAGATCTTTTATTTCAAATATATCTTATTTTTCTAATCTCTATTTGATTGAGTGTTTCAGAAAATGCAAGTCTAAAAGTTATTTGAAAGCTATCATGATCATTATTGAAAAAGGTCTTAGTATGACAAAAAAGAAACTAGATTGTCTAAGAATGAAAATGTGCAGAAGAGTTCACTTGAGAAGAGTGAAAGTTAAAGGCTTTGTTCATAAATGGCAGATAAGAGAGAACACCATTCCTACTGATTTGTCATATAAGCATGAATGTGCTTTATGATGAATTCTGCATTTAAGGTAATGGACACATGCTTATGGTACCTTGACAGTGGATGCTTACGACACATGACTGAAGACCGTTCTCTTTTTTAGGTTTTTGAGTTCAAGAAAGGTGGAAATGTCACCTTTGGTAATGGGAGTAAATCACAGATAAAAGGGAAGGAAACCATCTCTTTACTTGGACTGCCAGACATTTCAAATGTGTTGTATGTAAAAGGTCTAAGGGTGAACTATTTGAGCATAAGTCAGATATGTGATCAAGACTTTATGGTGTTGTTCTCAAAAGGAAAATGCCTTGTGTTGAATGAGTCTAGGAAGAAACTCATAAGCGGTGTTCGCATTCTGGACAACTGCTATGGATTGGTACCTGATGCTAATATTGTGTGCAATAGCATCCGTTTGCCAAATTAAGACCTATGGCACCAAAGGATGGGACATGCAAGTTACAAACATCTGTCAATTGTGTCTAAGCATGAATCAGTTTTGGGGATACCAAAGCTCAGCAAAGTGAACAATGTTATGTGAGGATCGTGTTAACTTGGGAAACAAACAAAAGCAAAACATCCAAGCACTCAGACATCAGCTATGTCTAGACCTTTAGAGCTACTACATCTGGATCTCATGGGTCCAACTAGAACCGAGTCCCTTGGAGGAAAAAGATACATCATGGCTTTGGTAGATGATTTCACCAGGTATACTTGGGTCATTCTTCTAAAATTCAAGTCAGATGCTCCTGAGCACATTAATGCCTTGTGTACAAGATTACAAAATGAGAAGAACTTAAAGATTTATCGAATTCGCAGTGATCATGGTAAAGAATTTGAGAACTCATACATGGAATCCTTTTGCACTGGGACAAGTATATCTCAAGAATTCTTTGCTCCTATTACACCTCAGCAAAATGGTGTGGTAGAAAGAAAGAACATAGTCATTCAGAAGATGGCTAGAGCCATGTTGCACAACAAGGATGTGGCTAGAAATTTATGGGAAGAAGCCATCAACACCGCGTGTCATAAGGTTAACAGGGTGTATTTTAGACTCGGTACTAAGAAGACTCCCTATTAGTTGTGGAAGGGAAGAAAGCCAAATGTGAAGTATTTCAGAATCTTTAGAAGTACTTGATTCATCCTTAAGGATAGAGAGAATGTGGGAAAATTTAACCACGAAGCGATGGAGGAATATTTTTGGGATACTCCTCTACTAACAAAGCTTATCAGGTATACAACAAAAGAACCAAGAAGGTGATGGAAACAATCAATGTTGTTATTGATGAAGTTTTAGATTCTGGTTTTGAGAAAATTGGTGAGGAAATACCAAAGGAAATTCTTCCTTCAGAGCCTAAGGCTGTTCAACAAATAGATGATCAAGAACCCCTCTCTCCAAGCACTCCAAGTGTTGTAGAAGTCTCAGCAAACATACCTACCTCACTTGATTCTGAATCTCATAAAGAGAAATGACCTTCCCCAAGAATCAAGCTGAATCACCCTCATGAAGTGATTGTGGGAAATATGAATGAACTTACACTAAGAAAGCGTACAGTTGATAAATGTGTTACTAACTTTGTGTCTTACTCTTGTTATTTGTCGCAAGTTGAACCCACCAAGGTTGAGGAAGCTCTTCAAGATGAAAGCTGGACTGAGACCATGCATGATGAATTGCTTCAATTTCAAAGGAATGATGTCTGGACTTAAGTCCCAAAACCGAAAGAAGAGCACATCATATGCACGAAGTGGATATTCCGCAATAAAACTAATAAGGAGGGAAATGTGATCCGCAACAAGGCACGTCTTGTGGCTCAAGGATACTCCCAAATGGAAGGAGTAGATTATGATGAGACATTTGCTCTTATAGCTTATATGGAATCCATTAAGGTTCTTCTAGCCCTGGTGTGTCACTTGAAGTGCAAGCTTTACCAAATGGACGTAAATACTGCATTCTTGAATAGGTTCCTTAAAGAAAATGTCTATATGGAGGCCTAAAGGATTCATTGATCCACACTTTCTAGATCATGTGTTGTACCTCAAGAAGGCATTCTATGGATTAAAGCAATCACCCAGTGCTTGGTATGACTGGCTTACACAATATTTGGTCTCGCATGGCTTCACAAGAGGACAAGCTGATCAAATACTTTTTATCAAAAGGGAAGATAGTGAGTTGATAATTGCTTAAGTCTATATTGATGATATCATCTTCAGGTCTACAAAGGATGAACTTGCTCATAATTTTTCCAAACTCATGCAAGCCAAGCTCAAGATGAGTATGATTAAAGAGTTGAATCATTTCCTTGGATTGCAGGTCCGTCAACAAGAGTCAAGTATATTCATATCTCAATATAAATATGCTAAAAATCTTGTGAAAAAGTTTGGATTGGAATTTGCTAGTTCTGTTAGAACCTACATGAGCCCAAATGTTAAACTCACTGTTGATTTGTTAGGTAAAAGTGTTGATTCGTTAGGTAAAAGTGTTGATTCTTCTCTATACAGAAGCATGATAGGTAGTCTTCTTTACCTTACTGCTAGTAGATCTGACATTAGTTATAGTGTGGGAGTGTGGGAGTGTGTGCTAGATATCAAGCTAATCTCAAAGAGTCTCATCTGATTGTTTTGAAAAGAATCATAAAGTATGTTAAATCCACTGCCCATTTCGGTGTGTGGTATAGCAATGACACCAATGATGTCTTAGCTGGGTATTTTAATGCAGACTGGGCTGGGAATGCTGATGATAGAAAAAGTACTTTGGGAAGGTTGTTTTATGTGGGTAATAATCTTGTCTCCTAGATGAGTAAAAAACAGAATTTCATCTAATTATCCACTACTGAGGCTGACTACATCGCTGCCGGTAGCTGCTGCACTCAACTTCTATTGGTGCAAAAACTCCTCCTTGATTATGGTATTTGTCAAGAACATCTTACCATCTATTGTGACAATATCAGTGCCATTAACATCTCTAAAAATCTAGTTCAACATTCTCGAACGAAACATATCGAGATTCGACACCACTTCATTCAGGAGCTTGTAAGATATCACACTTACTCTTGAGTTCATCCACACTAATGATCAAAAGGCAGATTTTTTCACTAGGCCTCTTGATAGCAAACAGTTTGAATTTTTATGCCAAAACATTGGTGTGATCTCCTTAAAGTGATCTTTCCTCTTTCTCCTCCTTCCTCAGGCATTTACATCTAGTTTTATGCTATGTTTTATTTAACATGTTTTTGTTTGTTAGTTTTCAGTTTTGCTTTTTTAAATAAAAAAATTGAAAAATCAGAAAAATACAAAAACAATGTGTGTTTTGTGTACATTGGTACTTGTGTACCATGGATGGCCATTAAAGCAAAGTTTTCTAAACTTTATATCTTTTGTAGGTTATATGAGCATCTCAATGCACAACTAAGCACTTGAGTTTTGTGGTTCGTGTTTGTGATGAGTACGATTAAGTAATCTCTTGTACTTAACACTCATATCACTCTTTTTTACGGGAAGGACTAAAAAATCCTAAGAGATAGGCATAAATAACTCTCTCACCACTAAAGCCCACCAATCATGAATAAAATCTGTATGCTTCGGCATAGCAAAATTGTGATGTTTAAAACTTAACATAATTGGATACTTCTTCTTCTTCTTCTTCTTCTTCTTCTTCTTCTCTCTCTCTCTCTCTCTCTCTCTCTCTCTCTCTCTCTCTCTCTCTCTCTCTCTCTTATATGCCCATGTATGATATGCTCAAAAGAAGAATATGCAAAGAAAAATAAAAGCAAAAAGAATTAAAATACTTTTAAATATGGTTGCAAGCGTGTTTCTAGGAAATGTGGGAGTTATAGGATGTACCTTAAAAGTGATAGTCCCCATCAGGCAGTTATAATTATATGTGAGTTAAATTGATTTTCTCATATCTTAAATCGTCATAACTTGAGACATTTACGCACTCTTGCGATGTTTTCACACACAACACACAAATTCTTTGCTAATTTTAATACTTGTGCAGGTACAATGTGATTTGGCCATCACAAGGGATACATGTGTTAATGTGTACTCACTAAACTGTCTTGACTTATTTTTGAAATATAAAAGTGGTTAGACTTGTTGTGTGTGTGTGTGTGTGTGTGTGTGTGTGTGTGTGTGTGTGTGTGTGTGTGTGTGTGTGTGTTTTGGATCATGAATGCTTTGCATTTTTTTTCTTATTGAAAGATGTTTTTGAGAGCTTAGCATGTTGTTTGGATCTTTGGTTTAGTAGATTTGATTGCATTCATTTCTGTGTGTTTTTCCTCTATTTGAAAAACTGCTTTTTATCAAGCTCGACAACTTCTCGACAGATCCTCAACAGATGGCTATCTATCAAGACCCTTGGACTTCTTTTCTTGACAGATCTTATCGCATCTTCGATCCAACGAGCTATTTGGAATTTATCTTGATAGCTTCTCGACAGATTCTTGACCCATCGAGAAAGTTTCTGTCTGGCCGATAGTTTCTCTATAGCTTTTTGAGCCATCGAGGTGATTTTGCCGTCGACAGATTCTAGACAGATTCATATCTATCGAGATTTAGTGCTCGACAGATCCTCGATCCATCGAGCTGCGATTTCTTTAAATAGCTTCAGCACGAAATCAGATCTCATTTTTTCATATCTTTCTCGACAGAAAAGCTCTTTCTCTTTCTCTAAACACTCTTTTCTCACTCTTTTCATCTTCCCTACTTGGATTTCGACCTTGTCTATGCATTTCTCCTCTGGTATGATCTCTTAATCCTTCATTCTTCATGCATTTCATGCATTTAGACCTAGGTTTTCGATTTTCTTGAAATTTTTGGGATTTTTGAAAACTTTTGAGATTCTTGTGAAATTTTTGGGTTAGGTGGTGCTTATTTATTGCTATATGATCATGCATTGCATTCCATTTTCATTTTCACAATGTTTCATGCATTTAGTTGTGTGCTTGAATTTTGAAAATTGTGTACTGCCAGGTTTGGATTGGGTTGAACCCATGATGCAATTTCTTTTAACACGCCACATGTTCATGCATCTTTCATGCATACGTACCCTTTCTTTTTTATCTATCTTGTTTTAGGTTGTGATGTTGTGTTTATCCGTTTCTCTCCTCTCTCTCTCTCTCGGATAGACTGTGCATGACACCCAAGTGCAAATCCACTCCGTCTCGGAACCCTTTTCATTCTAGGGCATCTTCTTCTGATCCTACCCCCACTCACGTTCGGTTTCGTGATGGGAAGGCCCATCAAGACTTCTTGGAGAACTTCTCCAAACGTGGTATTCATTCAAAACGCCTCGTGGTTCTATCGGAATTTTTTGATACTGCTCTACCCACTGTCATTCATAGTCTGGGATGGAAATCTCTATGTGAGATACCCGTGAGATGTCCCACTGTGATCATACAGGAAATCTACTCCAACATGCACAGTATCGATACCTCTATACCTCAGTTTGCTACGCATATTAGAGGTACACATATCACAGTCACTCCAGATATTATTTCCGAGATACTACACGTTCTGCAGATATCGTATCTTGATTACCTTGCTTGTCCATGTCTAAGGACTGTGTCCAAGGACGAACTTCTGTCTCGTTTTTTTAAGACACCTTTTTCATGGGGTGAGCGCCAAAACACCTCATGCTCTGGCTTTGCAAAGGATCCAAGATTCCTAAACATGGTGATGACATTCGTTCTCCATCCATTGTCTCACTACAACTCCATTACAGAGCCCCGTGCTCGCTTTTTGCTATCCCTCATTAAGGACCACTCTATAGACTTTCCTTCTCACTTCGTTTTCTCTCTCATTGATCTCTATAGAGATACGGTGACCCGTGATTTTTCCTTTCAGCTATCACGCAGATCATTCGTCATTTTTCTACCTTTATCCCTGATTCTCATCTCTTTACCGTCATGGGTGCCATTAGCACAGCGTCTGTTCGACGGAGAGAGGCCTAGCTTCGATCGAAGCGGCCACGAACTGAGACGATGACTCCTCCAGCCCCTTCCATTCCATCCACCTTTACTCCCTCTTCTTTGAGTGGTGGTGTAACACTTGAGGCAGTCATGGTGCAGCTTGAGCGCATGGATACTCGTCTTGATACACTCACTACTGAGTTGTATCAGGTGAACACATGTGTTAGTTGTATCGCACAACGATAGGCTCGCATGGGTGGCTTCACCGTGTCTCTAACTCCTTCTCCTTCTCCAGAGGCTTCTAAGGTCGAGGATGCTGATGATGGTTCCGGTGATGATGATAATGATAACGATGAGGATGCTAGCTCTTCTAGTGATGAGAAGATGATGACTTCTCAATGACTTACCCTTTGTCATTCGTGACAAAAAGGGGGGGTAGTTTTGAGATAAGAGTAGTCATGTATTTAGGGGGAAAGTTAGCATATGACATTTTTGATAAGGGGAGTATCTTTTGTTTTTGAGGGATGTAGTGAGAATTTATGTATTTTTTTTCTTTCTTTATCTTAGTTACATTATCCTTTTTGTACTCCGGTCTTTTACCATTATTTGATAACACACATTGTACTTGTTTCTCTTTTATATATATGATGATGTTGTTATCATTCACCTATCTTTCCATATGTTGTTTCTTTTCTCTCTTTATACACATGTTTCTTTATGTATGCAATTTTTTATTTCTGTTTCACACTAAGATGCCTTGATGAGTTTTGTTTAAAGTGTTTCAGAAAAATAGGTTGTCAAAATCTATCATGTCATGAACTCTCTTCTTGCAAAGTTTTTCAAGCGTTTACGTTAGGATTAGATTTTATTGTATTTGACAAGTGATTATGAGTTCAGTGATTTATGACTTCTCTCATACTTCATTTGTTTGTTATGGTTTTGTCACGGATTGCCAAAGGGAGAGATTGTTTGTACATATGTGGAACTTGTTAGAACATATGTTATTGTAAATTGGCTAATCATTTGACAAAATACACTTTACTTGTAATTGGGTAAATCTATGATGGGTTTAATACTTCAAGGAATAAGAGTTCAAGTCTAGTATCGAAGCCATGCAAGTATGTCAAAGAAACAAGTGAAGAAATGTTATTCATTAAAGCTCAACAGATATCTCAACAGATAATATCTATCGAGGTTTAATTCTTATGCACGACAACTGCTCGACAGAAACAGTATCTATCGAAAATTATAAAATTCAGATTTTCAGATCAGTTTTTCACGCATATCCAAGTTATTTGTGTAGGGTTTCTTTTCTCACAACCCTAAACATATATAAAGATTATTATAAGAGCCGTCAAAGGTGATGCAAGGTGATGCAACTTGGTGCAAAGTCATTGTGCATGCAAATTGTGACCAGAGACAATTGCCCTAGTTCATCATATTCTTTGTAGAAGCTGCTATGTTTTTGTGCCAAGGGTTTTGTAACCAATGAGCTTTTTGATCTTCATCGTTGGATGAACTGAAGAACTTTACAGCCAACATCTTCCTCAAGTTAGTGTGTTAGTCACATATTTGGATCCATGCATCAATAGGTTAGTCACGTACTAGGAGCTGTGCATTGAAATGAGAGATTGTCACTACATTACAAATCCAATTAGGTATTGGGGTAAGGGTTCAACTGTAGGTTGGTATTAGGTACTGGGATTCTTCTTACTTGTAACCGCTTGTTTTGATAATAGTGGGTTCTCGAGAGTGGTGACCTTAAATTCACTTGGTAGGATTTTGCCTCGATTGTTTCCTCCATTCATAAACAAATCACCCGTGTCAAATTTATTTTCCGCTGCATTTAGTTTAATTGGTGATTTATTTGTGCTACCACGCTTCTTGCATGTAATTAAATCTAACTAATTTCACTTGGCTAAATTAATTGATTAAGTTACCAAAGGGGTCAATACATTCTTGGCCTATCGCATTTCAATGTATCTTTTTGTGTTTCTGGGTTTTCCATCTTCACACGAGATGAGAGAGGAAAAGTGAGGAGAAACAATCAAAGAGGGAGGGAAAGAAGGAGGAAATGGTTTATCAGCATGCACTGGAATTAGCAAAACCATAATTATCACCTTTATCTTCACTACAAGTTTTCCAATTCCATATCCACCCATAATTTCACTCCCTCTCTAGGGATATTTTGGATTCAAAGAAAATTTACAAGGTATGGACATGAAAAAGACGTTGAAATTTTCACATTTTTAAATAGATGGCTTAAAGTTAATAAGACGCTTTAGTTGATAAGAAAGGCAAATTTTGAGAAGTCGCTATGAATTTTGGGGTGAAGTAAATTTTGGTTGAAGTTGATGCCTCTTAGCTTGAATCAAGGAGTGTTACCAAGACCAACCAAAACCAATAAATTAATGTTTTGCTTGATTTTGTATGTGGTGTAATAAAATGACAACAACGACTGATGGGGCTTTACGTACGTGTGTTTGTTCTCGATTGATATTTTTGTTTTCTTTCAATTTTCTATGCTGTTTAATCTCCTATGTTTTTGTTCTTTTAGTTACTAATTTTAAATCAATTATATTGCTTTCATATTTGATGAATGTCCCATTTGTTTTAATCTTGTCACTGTTGTTTCTTGTGTGTAGTTATTTGCAGGGGCAGCTTAATGCTTTTGGGGGCCTAAGGCGAAAATTTCTTATCTTGTTTCATATATAAAATTACTATTAATTAACATGAACCACATAGAATAAAAAAAAAAGTTTATAAACACAAAAAATTTGACAAAACTTTTTACATTTGTTGATGCGGCAGATTGATAGTAGTGAGTAAAAGAGTGATGTTAATGGTGAATCTAGTTGAAAACTAATAAAAGTTTGCTAACTCAACTATTGTGAAAAATGTTATGAATTTTTTTGTGAATTACTTTCTTTTTTTTTTTTTCTTTTTTCTTTTAGAAGTTCTACATTCAGAATATTTTGCTGTCAATAACAACCTTTAACAATCTGCTATTTAGGATTTTGTGTAAAAATGTTGTAGACATAACATTTCTTTTTCTTTTTTATTTGTTTTTCATTTGATAAGAAAATATTATTTTATTTATTGGTTAATATTTTGGCTTAATTGATACTACTGGTTGAAATTTAGGGGCCTTTTTTTTTCACTTGGGGCTTTAGGCGGCCGCATCAATAGCTTATATCATTGAGCCGGCACTGGTTATTTGATCTCCTTCTTTATGTAATTATTGCGCTTTCAAATAAGTTTTTACATGTTCATCATCGATGTGATTCTCTTTTATTTCTTTCTATAAAGTTTTAACTTATAGTATTTGCTTCTAATAATTACACTATCATCAAATTGAGACACTAATAGGTTTTGGTATAAGCGGAGATGGAATTCCAGATCTCTTATTCAATCATCAAAGGCTTTACCAATTAAGTTAACTAGAACCATCGATGTAATTCAACTCAATTTCATTTGTGAAAGGAATTATGTGCACTGCTTGTAGTTATTTAAATGGAAATTAGAGGAAATTAGTCTTTTTTTTCTTCTTCTATCTTCTTTATTTGCAAAATTTATGTTAAGCTATATAAAAAAAAAAGTTCTGAGGAGAGCTATCCAAATCTTTCAAGGAATTTAGATGAGTTTTTAAATGATTTATCGATTATGATTAAATACTCTCATAATTTCAAACATTAAAATCTTGTAGGTAACCAGTAAAAATGAGTGGGTTTGGTTGTTTAGAGAGAGATGTGCATGGGGTGAGACTCAAAGAAGCAACCTAAAATAAATTCCTTCAAGAATATCATAATAATAATTGGAATTGCTTCATTTTTCTTATTTTTCTTTTAGACAATTTCGGTCGGGTGCAAAGTTGTCAAAATCGAGATCTTATGTAGGATCGTGAGAGGTAGGTGGGATCGTAAATCGGATCGTGAATCGTAAGATCCTACATTATTTGAGAAAAAAACAAAAAATACATATTGGTATATTAAACAATTACATAAATTCATTCATTGATATAATTATCGTACATCACTACATCCATTTGTAAGCATCGTTTAAAGATGCCAAAAATCTCAAAATGTGACACTCTATTGGAAATTTTTTTTTTTTTTTTTTTTTTGGGTCCAATTGACACTTTCTCTACATTAGAGTGGAAAAACTTGATCTATTGGAATTTTATTTCTCATTTAGGTCCAACTGAGCCTTCTATCAAGTTAAAGAAGATTACAAGAAACCAAGGTCATTTGAGATCCTCAAAATCGTACGATTCTATTGATTATCATTTTGGGTAGGTAGGATCGTAAAATCGTAGGATCATAGGATCTAAATTGAGATTTTGACAACCATGGTCGGGTGCATGGATGGGCTTGGAGGAAAAAATTAGTGAGAAAGGATTTATGGGAGAAAATTTAAATTTAATGAAAATAGTTAACGTTTGGGGCCAATATTTGTTTATATATATATATATATATATAATTGCTTGAATTTATATTGGGTGTGAGTCTATCATATAATAGTGTGAGTAGTACAACTGAAATTTAAAAAAAAAAAAAAAAAAAAAAAAAAAAAAAAAAAAAAGATATTTATAAGAAGGTTTAGAAATTTGAGGTTTGTAGGGTTTAAGAGATGTAGGATTTGTAAAGTTTCAATTTTCAATTATATCCTTTGTAAGTTTTTGTAATTATTCACTTTTCTTTTTAAATTTAAAATATATGTTGAATATAAAAAGTATTTGACAAATCTAAAATAAAATAAATATTTATTTATTATATGAGTTAAACGGGTTGTGTTAAGTAGGTCATTTCGGGTTGACACAAATAAATTAACATGTCAAACGTATCTATTGCAGGTTACGCGGGTTAACCCGCTTATGACACGTTTCATATCATGTCACCTTCGGGTCGACTCATTTATGACCCAAACCCATTAAGGCCCAACCCTAACCCACAAATACCCGTGTCGGGTTTGTGTCCTATTCGTGGGTTGGGTCGAACATTGACACCCTAATATAATAATTTGTGTATATAGCATTATTCACACACTACCACATTACAATTGTGGAAAAAAAGTTTTAAAATAATTTGAAGTGCTATATTTTTTGTTTTTAATTTTTGTAATTTTAAATTTTATTTTTTAAATTTTATTTGCTTCTGTGCATGTCTTTCACATTTTTTTTTCCTGAATGCATGTCTTTCAGGTATCTTTTTTTTTCTTTTTTTCTCATCTACTCATTCTCTTCTCTTTTAGAACATTTACAGCAGTGTAGCTAAATAGCTATATAGCTATTTTAGTTACACCAAAAAAAAAAAAAAAAAAATTTTGTGCAAAATTTTTACCTCATTGCTACCATACACAACTATATATAAATGTATACTGTAGCTAAAAAAAAAGTTTATTATTCTCCGGTCAGCTTAAAATAATATATGTTTGTTTATTTTTTTATACTCTTTTATTCTCACCCGTTCCTCTCTCTCTCGGTGTTACTCTCAACTCGCTCTCTGAAGCTCTCGTATCTCTGTCTCACCTTCTAACAAGCTCACTCTGTCAAACTCTCACCTCTCTGTTTCACCGCCGCCGGCCCGAGTCATTGCGCAGCTGCCAGTCAAGCTCCATGGCAAAGAAGTAATCTAACGATTAAAAAAAAAGGCCAACTCAATCACTCTATTTTTCTCATCTTCTTTCCCTCACCTCTCCTCTTCTCTCTGCAAATTACCGCCATCACCTGAGCATGAGAGACCCATCAATGGAAGCTTTATTCAACACAAGATTCCAAAGGAAATCAAATCCAGCAAATCAAATCCAGTACCTCTCTCTTCTCTAAATCTATTACCCAGTAAGACGAGTTAAAGAATTTAAATATAAAATTAAAAAATTAAAAAAAAAAACTGCTGTGAAAACAACTTTCCAAATCTATGAATATTAATCATTGTTAAATATAACAACATAAAAATCCAAAGACAAACAAAGAAATCTGGCGTTTCAGATCTATGAAAATGAATCATTGCTTTGAAAGCTGGTTTTGAATCATAGCCTGCAGCGTGGGTTGCCTTTTCAGATGCTCAGCGACGGCGGTAATGTTGTAGAGAGAAGTGGACAGCCAACAAACAGAAAGTAAGACGAGAAAAATAGAAAAATTGAGTTTGGCGTTTTTTTAGTAGTTGGATATATTACATTATTGTAGTAAATATATTATTTTATTATTTTATTATTTTGTTTATATATTTTATTGGGTTGAAAGTTAGAATAAAATTATTGATGGTGGATGTTTTGGAAAGTGAGATGGTAGTGGTGGCAACGGCGGCGGTAGTGGTAGTGGTGACGGCGATAAGTAGTTGTGATTGTTGTTTATTGAAGTAGATATACTATTTTATTGTGACATTTATATTATTTTATTATGTTGAAAATTAAAATAGAACCACTGCTACAGAATGTTTTGTAAAGTGAGTAGGTAAAATAGATAAAGTAACTTTTTGTGATGCCAAATAGCTATATTTTTAATTCTACTGTTGTAAGTGCTCTTATCTTTGTATTTTTCCTTTCCTCCACTCATCCACTCATTCTCTTCTTCCTTATTTTCTTAGTTTTCCTTACATACAGCCACACGGGTCTCCCTCTTGCTCTCTCTATGCCCCGAGATGAAGAGCATCATTGCAGCACCAAGCCACCAACACATAAGCTCCACCATGCCGTAGTTACAGACCCTAACTTTCACACTTACACATAAACCCCACCATATGACATCCTAAACCAAACCCACAAATCAAGCCTCAACCTTTACAATTCCAATCTGACCTTCAATTTTCAATGATCTCTTTCACTACACCACTTCCATTTCCCCACTCCGCTAGTGAGTCTCTCCTTTTACTGTATTTTTTTTTTTTTTTAGAGATTTGGGTAAAATTGGGTTTAAAAAAAAAAAACTAAGGGTAATATAGGGACAAATCAAAACTTTTGTTAGTCCTATAAAAAAATCGTTAGTATATTTTTTGGTTGAAGATTATATGATTTAATCTCATGATATACACGTGAGTTCCAATTAGCTCAACTAATAAAATCTCTGATAGTTGTATAAAATATCTGGGGTTCAATCTCTGCTTACACCAATAATTTAAAAAAAAATCCATTATTTATACTATATGTAGATCATTTGATTAAATTTATTAAACAAGTTTTAGTAAAAAATTTATAAATAAATTAACAAAATGTTTGATTTATAGTTGTACGAATATAGACCCCTGTAAAACTAGATTGTTTAACCTAATTTATTAACCAAGTGAAGACTTAGGTTTATTATTCAGATCTAGGTTAAAACAATAACAATCATATCAAGTAAAGCAGCAGAAAAATAAAGAACACAAAGATATGATGACCCAGGAAAACCAAACCGGTAAAAAACCTGGGGAGGATTTAACCTAGCTATCCTCAAGGTAAAACAGCAAATCCACTAGAAAGAATTGAAGTTTACACAATAGCGACTTAGACCACTAACATCCTATTGCTACCTACCTGTAGGAAACTTACTACCACGACCTCATGATAGCTCCGAGACCACGGACTCCTTCTTTCCTTGACCTTTGCAAAACACAAACACCCACGCTTGTGACTTTGAGATCCCACTCAAAGGTTTAGCAACACAAACTCTCCTGTTTGTGACTCCAAGACCACCCTTGAAGGTTTAGATCATCAGCACCTTTGATGACTAGAGAAAGCGGCAACTTCAGTAATACCGGATCTTGAGATTCTTCAAGGAACAACACCGACAGAAGTTATAAGAGAGGTTTTAGGAACAAAACCCTAAATACAAAAAAGGCACACTCTTCTCTCTCTAAAAAGCCTTTTAAAAAACGTACTTAGGGTTTCCTTTATATAGTAGGAGAAGTAGATCTGAAACCCTAATCCTTAATGGGCTAGAACTGCTGTTTGGGCCAACTTAAAATTCTACAGATACGATTCTCGATCGATTGAGCCTGTTTTTCGATCGGTCAAATCAAGCAAATTTTGAAATCTTCTTTCTGCAACTTGTATGTTCTTGTGTGCTCACGATTTGCCAATTGTTCTAAGCTCTTAGAACCTAACAATAGTTTACCTATCATCTATCATCCAAGAGGTTTATTGCACAAACTGTTTAAAGACCAACTATCCAAAGTGGTATTTGTCCCAACCCCTCCAAAACAAAGCGATATTTCAGGGTAACTATAGCCAAATGTGATAGAAAAAAGTGATGCTATGAAAGTTGGATAGAATACAAAGCACTCATTGATACAAAATAATGGGTGAATCCCATTGTTTTTATTATTTCATAGCAAAAATGATTGGATACAAAGCTAATTTATTGAATAGAAGTTGGTTTAGCGTTAGGAAGAAGATTAATTTACTGTATACCGATGTCCAATTTTGAGAAAATATGGTGACTTTTGGGTCAAGGTAGGAGTGTATCAACTTGTGATTTCAAAATTGTGTTTTCGAAATTTTCTAAAAAACACACTTTTGCTCACTTTGCTTCACACCAAATAATGGTTGCCTTTATAATTTGCTCAAAACAGAACTACTTCCTACTCGTCTTTGGGCAGGTGCTCACGCGCTTGTTCAGAGACTCTTTTATTTTTTATTTTTTTTTTTGTAAAGGTTAATAATTTAAATCCATTATAATTTGGAATTACTATATTTTTCAATTACAAAAAAACTTAGGGGTGTGATAAGTATTATGCATTTGCAAGTGAGCCTTAATCCTATTTCCAGCTTTGTGAAAATCTGAGGGTGTGAAAGACATTGAAAATTATATATTACACTCAAAATCAGCTACCAATCAATTTTAATCCAACCTAACAATTGAATAAATTACTATACATATTAAATCAAACAAAAAACCATATTTGCAATGAAAAATACATAAATGTGTGCTCAGAGACTCTTACATTTTTTTTTGTAAAGGTTAATAATTTAAATCTATTATAATTTGGGATTACTACATTTTCAAAATCACAAAGTACCTAAGGGTGTGATGAGTGTTATGTGTTTGTGGATGAAATATTTTTTTCAACACACCCCTAGGTATTTCGTGATTGGAAAATGTAATAATCTCAAATTATAATAGATTCAAATTAGTAACCTTTACCCAAAAAAAAAATAATAATTAGAAGAGACTTTGAGCACACATTAGTGTATTTTTTGTTGTGCATATGGTTTTTTGTTTGATTTAATTTGTATAGCAATTTATTCAATTGTTAGGCTGGATTAAAATTGATTGGTAGCTAATTTCGAGTGTAATATATAATTTTCAATGTCTTTCACACCCTCAGATATTCACAAAGCTTGAAATAGGATTAAGGCTCACTTGCAAACGCATAATACTCATCACACTCCTAAGTTTTTTTTGTAATTGGAAAATGTAGTAATCTCAAATTATAATGGATGCAAATTATTAACTTTTTCACAAAAAAAAAAAAAAAAAGTGCTTCTAAGCACGCGCATAATTTAAAAAATATATATTCTTCAAAAAAAAAAAAAAACTTTCCAATGAAAGTCACAACAATTGTTAGGGATAATTGTAAAATGCATCTAACAACTTCATTACCCCCTTAGGTATTTTTATAATTGGAAAATGTAGTAATCCCAAATTATAATGAATGCAAATTATTAATTTTTTCCCAAAAAAATAGAAGAGCTTCTAAGCTGCTTAGAGGCTGGTCACCAATAAATCCTTTAATTTAAAAGATGTATATTCTTCAAAAATAATTTCCAGTGAAAGTCACAACAATTGTTAGGGATAATTGTAAAATGCATTCTACAGTTGACAGCTGATGATGTAGAGAATCAGTAGGCTGAATGCTCCGGCTTCGGTGGCGATCAGTGTTTGCAATGACCTGTAAGGAAGAAGACAATCAAAGGGTGACCGGGGGTGACCGGCCAAAACTCCTCCGATGGTGAAGTCAGTTCCTTAGAAAATAATGTTCGGACTTGGAGGGAAGCGACGTTCTTAAAAACTTACCTTCATCTGGAGTAGGCCGGTCTTTATATAGTGGACCTTAGAGCGGTTATTTTCTTTGTAACTGCTCCAAGGTTTGTGGACATCGACATAACTTCTCCAACGGCTATGGAAGTTATTAACCGTTGAAGGGAGTTGAGCATTTAAGGTAATTGCGGCGACATCTACGGGTCTGATTCTTTCTCCATAACTCTGCGATTGGGCATGTAGATAGAAGTCGTACCCCGAAAATTTCTAAGGGTCATATGGTCGTCCGTACATTTCGTCTATGTAAGTGCTTTGTCTATGGACGACTCCTTCCTTCACGGAAGGTGGACTTGAATTTTCTCAAATGGTTTATGGACGACCCCTATGGACGATAAGGAGATGGTCACATTTCGCTGTTCCCATCAGTTGCCCCCTTGTCCATGGGTCGTCCTAGGTCGCCAATGGTTGGACAGCTTTTTTCTTTCTTCTTTTTTTTTTTTTTTTTTTTTTAGCCACGTGCAGATATGTCATTGGTTGACCTGCTTCGTCGAATGCTTTTCCCAAAGGAATTGCCACGTGTCGTCTTTTGAACGGTGGGCGTCGCTTCGCTGACCCCCCCTCTGGGGCCTATAAATAGGTACATTCTCATTCTTGCCCTTCACCTTTTTCATAATCTCTTCCGCTATCTCGTCCAAGAGTCTCGTCTTGCACTCGTCCTAGATCTGTCAGGTATTCCTTTTTCCTTTAGGTTTTTTAATCCTTCATTTGTCATGTCGTCATCTAACAGTAGTTTAGAGAAAGAGATAGACGAGTATCAGGACGTTTCGGTGGGGAGTTATGAGAGTGGTGAGGGAAGTACCAGCTATAGCAGCACTTCCTCAGACGAGCCTTACTTGTCTGGGGTTCCTGGTATTCCTTTAGAGGAATTCCAGGAGCAGCAACGTAGGAAGGCCTCTGGGGCTGGGACTAGCTCGTCCAGAGAACCAATGAGCCCTTCTCTAGACGAGGAGGAGGAGGAGGAGAATGTGATTTATAGCTGTGCTCCTGAAGTAGCGTCCACTTTAGACGCCTTTAAGTTAAAAACCCTTGTAGATAGATACCAGATACCTAAGGAGTTCCATCCTCGTCTCCCCAAGGAAGGTGAATGGTGTTGTTCTCCTTCTTCTGGTTTAGGGGTATACACATCTTACCTTTTAGCTGGCCTTAGGTTTCCTTTGAATTCCTTTTGTAGAGGTCTTCTTCATAGGTTGGGTATTGGACCTAACCAGCTCAACCCCAATGGATGGAGGACAATAGTTGCCATGCAAGTGTTATGGCGTGAGGCGTTGAAAGGGGACCGTCCTATCACAGTGGACGAGTTCCTTTACTGTTATAAACCCTCAGAAATCAAGAAGTCTGCTGGTTTTTACCAGTTCTCGTCCAGAGGCTCCCCCTATAGTCTGATTGAGGGTCGTAGCTCGTCTGACAGGCTTTGGAAAACAGAGTTTTTTATTATTTCTGGAAATTGGGCTGGGGACCCAATTGACGTGGCTAATGCCCCCTTCCCACCTTTTACCACCCCTCTAGGTCGTCTTCGTCCTGAGGGTATGTTTCTTCATTTCGTCTTCTTTTCTTTTTGTTCATATATTCTTATCTTTTTTTCGTCTAACCCTTTTCGTCTATATGTGCAGCCGTTGTTCGTCCTAGGTTAGACAAGTTTCATTTGGATCGTATTGACAAAGCTCGTGCCTTCCCTGGTAGAACCTTCCACGATCTAGTTACTCTCAGTAGTCTAGCCTCATGGGGTCTTGGACCAGTGCCTTCTGTTGAGAATCTTGCACACGAAGAGAAAACTCGTCGAAGTAAGTGTCGTCCTTTTTCTTTTCTCATATTATGTATGGTTTCTTAGTATATCATTGTTTAACCCTTTTGTTGTAGGAATGTCTACAATGAGAGAGAATAGGGAGAAAAACGTGACCAGTGGGGACGAGGAGGTTAACGTCCCTCCAGTCGTCCAGAGGACCGCCGTCCCTGGAGGGAAGAGGAAGTCCAAACCGATTTCAAGTTCGGTGGACCTTGGTGACCTCCCAAGTCGTCGAGGTTCCAAGAGACAAAAGCCAAGTACGACTCCTCTTCCTAAGGTTCCCAAGTTCACACCTCCAACGGTCAACTTGGACGAACCTTTGGACGACGTTGAGCCCGTCCAAGTCATTCCACCCATCCAGACTGATCCTTCTCCTCTTCCGTCCAAGACTCCTCGTAGGCCCCATCCTTCTGAGTCGTCATCTCAACGTCCTTCCAACCTGGTGTTGGACGAGGATTATGCCTGGAGGACGTTCAAAGGCATTATTTCTGACAACGAGGTGAACTCGTGTTACAATATGTCTGTCAGAGACTTTGAGCGTTCTGCCATCCATGACCTCTTCAAGGTAAGCCAGTTTTACTCGTCTTTATATGTTGTCAAGTTCTGAGTAAATTTTATTCAACTCTTCTTCGTCCATGCACAGGCTATGTCTAAGTTTTACACAGCAAACAACCAGGCTAAAGAACTTGCTGAGGAAGCCAAGACGGCTAAGGGGAAGGCCCAAGAGTTGAACACTGAGGTGTTATTGAAGAAGGGGGAGGTGATCAGGTTGACTGAGGATCTCAACCGTTTGCAAGTGAGTGAGACGAAGCTGAAGGACGAGGTAGAGGAGCTTAGAGCAGATGTTCTTGAGAAAGATACTCGCATTGCTCACCTAGAAGGACAAGTTGCTGAGTTTGCCTCGTCCTTGGAAAAAGCACGTGAGGAAGCCGTTGCAGCCTTCAAGAAGTCTGACGAGTACAAGAATCGTCTAGACAGCCACTATGCAGCTGGTTACGAGGACTTCCGTGCTGACGCCAAGGACGTCTTCCCAGACTTAGACTTTGATTCCTTCAAGCTTCCTCTTGCCACAGAAAGCTCGCTCTTGCAAACAAGTTCCGAGGACGTCAATGTGATGGACGATGCCAACACTGAGGTGACCCAGGACGATCCCAAGTCTGGGGGCAATGCCCCCAGTGGTTTATCCAATTAAATCTAACTTTAGGAATTTTTCATTCCAGTTTATTTGAAGTGCCCGTTGTTTTGGGCTTTGCTTCCTTTTTCTCTCTTTTCTTTAAATTTATTCAAGTACAATCATCTCGTCCAAGCTTATGAACAAGCTTTATGTAATCATTTACATCAAACTTTAAGGGTTTTTGGGCGTTGGTCGTCCACCCTTTAAATGAATGAATGTCTTCAATTCGTTTGTCATGTGTTTTAAATTTGTTAATATCGTCCATATTATGTTTATGGCACTGTGGTTCGTCCATTTATCTCGTCTTGACTTTATGAACGAACTTAATATTATTCTTAATAGTATAACTCGTCCACGAATGACGTGTTTTTGCGAGTTCTATTTGTTATTCAAGTTTTGCATGATTATTATTTTAACCATCTCAAAATCGTCCCAACATTTTCTCGTCCATGTAGCGGATTGTTATGCTGGTAAGACTCGTCCATGGGCTCGTGGTGTTGTTGCACACATTACACGTCCATGTCTTAGACGAGTCTTCCTTTGGTTTTATCTCGTCTTGATCTTTGACGGATATAACTTTTTTAATGGATGATTATTAATTCAACCATTTCCAAATCGTCCCAACATGTTCTCGTCCAAATAATGGATTGTTATGCTGGTTAGGCTCGTCCATGGGTTTGTGGTATTGTTGCACGCACATTACACGTCCACGTCCACTTAGACGAGTCTTCGTTTTTGTTTTTGTTTTTTAAGGAAAACTTTATAGATGGTACATCCCTGCGTCCAAGGAATTTTATTCGTCTTTGCTCGGTTGCCTTATGTGGATTATTTTGAATGGATTCACAGAAATGAAGGCTTTCCATACAATCATACATGTACTTGAAAATACATCATATATATTCTGGAAATTCATAATGCAACCACTCGTCCATAGGCATGGCACGTACTTGAGAGTTAGTGCCTTTAGGGAATTAAGAATACAACACAAAGTCGTCCAGGAATAACACAACATGCTTATACACTCAAAACCAAACATAGTAATAGTAAGCAAATATAAGAGTTACTGTAAACGAATCACATCGAGCGTTCATGACTTTCGTCTTACGGCACTTCGTCCATAATCTTCCTTCACTGGTAGTACCTTCTTAGGTGCTCTACATTCCAAGGATGTTCCAGCTTCCGTCCGTCTAGGGCCTCCAGATAGTAGGATCCTTGCCTCTTGAAGTTGACAACCCTATAAGGTCCTTCCCAGTTCGGACCCAGCTTCCCGTGGGCGGGGTTTCTGGTGGCCAACGAAACCCTTTTCAGGACGAGATCCCCAATGTTGAAACGTCGGGGTTTGACCATGGCATCGTACTGCTTCGCCATGAGGTTTTTGTACCTTGCTGTTCTCTGCTCCGCGTCCATCCTCACCTCGTCCACAAGATCGAGATTAAGACGAAGTTGTTCCTCGTTTTCTCCGTCTTGGTACATCGCTACCCTATGGTTGGCCATGTGCACCTCTGCAGGTATGACTGCTTCACTCCCATAAGTTAGTTTGAAAGGAGTTTCTCCTGTGGGGGTCCTTACTGTTGTTCTGTAAGCCCATAAAACACCTGGTAACTCATCTGGCCATATTCCCTTTGCCCCCTCAAGCCGGGTCTTGATGATTTTCAGCAAGGAGCGGTTTGCCACTTCTGCCTGTCCGTTGGCCTGTGGGTGAGCGGGTGAGGAATAATGGTTTTTGATCCCCAGTTGTTCACAAAACTCCCTGAAGGGTGTGTTGTCGAACTGCCTTCCGTTGTCTGACACCAGAACTCTTGGCACTCCAAATCTGCATACAATGCTCTTCCAGACGAAATGTTTCACATTCTGTTGAGTAATTTTCGCTAAGGGTTCAGCTTCCACCCACTTGGTGAAGTAATCTATTCCCACCACCAAAAACTTCATCTGTCTAACCCCTGTTGGGAAGGGCCCTAGTATGTCCAAACCCCATTGCGCAAACGGCCATGGGGCCATCATTGGGGTAAGATACTCTGACGGCTGTCTAGGGATGTTGCTGTAACGTTGACATTGATCACAGACCTTTACATATGCCTTGGCATCGGTTTGGATAGTCGGCCAATAATAGCCTGCCCGTACAACTTTGTGGACGAGTGATCTTGCTCCTGAGTGGTTGCCACATGCGCCCTCATGAATCTCCCTCAATACGTAGTTCGCTTCGTCTGGAGCTAAACATCTTAAATAAGGTTGGGAGAAACCCCTCTTGTAGAGCATCTCGTCCATCAGGATGTACCTGGCCGATCTGATCCTCAGCTTCCTGGCCTCGTCCTTCCCTTCTGGAAGCCTTCCGTCCCTCAGGTATGATACTATTGGGGTCATCCAATTTTCTTCTCCTTCTATCTGTAATAACTCTGGAAGGTCTATCCGTGGCATATATTGTACTTCATCAACTTCGTTCACCACTTCATTCGCAGAGGCTTCCTTTGCCAAAGTATCTGCTTCCACGTTCTCTTCCCTTGGGATTTGAACGAAATCAGCTTCCTTGAACTTTTTCACTAGGCGCATCACTGTACTCAGATATTTCTTCATTCGATCTTCCTTGGCTTCATATATCCCATTCACTTGGCCCATGACGAGTATCGACTCTGCGCCTAAGGACTTAGCCAATTCTAGTCCTTTAAGAAGGGCCTCATACTCTACTTCATTGTTAGTTGTTCTATACTGCAAGCGAACCTTGTGCTTCAGTTTGTCCCCTTCTGGCGATTCGAGGATAACTCCTATCCCCCCTGCATACAGTGTAGATGATCCGTCTACATGGATGATCCACTTCTTATCCTTTTCCTTTCCACCTTCATTCTCGTAGCTTGGTGTAAATTCTGCGATGAAGTCTGCCAAGGCTTGAGCCTTTATGGCAGTTCTTGGTTTGTACCTAATGTCGAATTCACTGAGCTCAACTGCCCATTGGATCAGTCGTCCTGCGGCTTCCAGCCTGTTCATCGCCTTCTTGAGTGGATGGTCTGTCATGACGTTGATGACATGAGCTTGGAAATAATGCCTCATCTTTCTAGAAGCTGTTATTAAAGCGAAAGCCAATTTCTCCATTAGCGGGTAACGTCCTTCCGCTCCTCTAAGTGCTCGGCTTGTGTAATACACTGGCTTCTGTACCTTCCCTTCTTCCTTGATTAAAGCGGAACTCACGGCATGTGGAGTCACTGCCAAGTACAAATACAGCTCTTCTCCAAACACGGACGGACTCAGCAATGGAGCCGTCGCTAGATAGTTCTTAAGTTCTTGGAAGGCTTGGTGGCACTCGTCCGTCCATTCGAACGCCTTCCTGAGGACCTTGAAGAAGGGTAAGCACTTGTCGGTAGCTTTCGATACAAACCTATTTAATGCTGCAACTCGTCCTGTAAGAGACTGGACTTCCTTGATATTTTTTGGTGGTTCCATGGCTAATATAGCTTGGATCTTATCTGGATTCGCTTCAATTCCCCTCTGTGAAACCATGAACCCTAGAAACTTCCCTGAAGACACTCCGAATGCACACTTGGTTGGATTTAACTTCATGTTATATCGTCTGAGTGTTTCAAATGTTTCTTGAAGGTCGTCCATGTGTCTTTCCTCATCCAAGCTCTTCACCAGCATGTCATCGACGTACGCTTCCACATTCCGTCCTATCTGTGGGCGGAACATATGATTCACCAACCTTTGATAAGTTGCTCCTGCATTTTTTAAACCAAAGGGCATCACCTTATAACAGAACAGACCCTGACTAGTAACAAAAGAGGTCTTCTCTTGATCTGCCTCGTCCATTTTTATCTGATTATATCCTGAGAAGGCGTCCATGAAACTTAGCAACCGATGGCCAGCTGTGGAATCAACCAACTGATCAATGCGTGGCAACGGATAGCTATCTTTAGGACATGCCTTGTTTAAGTCATTGAAGTCTACGCACATCCTCCACTTGCCATTCGCCTTCTTCACCATCACGACATTTGCCAACCAATCCGGATAGTAGACTTCCCGGATAAACTTTGCTGTGGTTAACTTCTGGACCTCTTCCTTAATAGCATTATCTCGCTCGGGGGCGACTACTCTTTTTTTCTGACGAACAGGCTTAAAGGAGGGGTCTACATTCAAACGGTGAGTAATCACGCTTGGATCAATTCCCGGCATATCGTGATGGCTCCATGCAAAAACATCAATACTCTTCCTGAGGAACTGAACGAGGTCCTCTCTTGTCTTCTCTTTCATACTTGTTCCGATTTTGGTACACTTTTCAGGATTGCCTTCATCTAAAGGAACGTCCTGGAGCTCTTCGGTTGGCTCTGCGGCAATTCTGCTTTCCTCAACACTCATTGTCTGCATGTGCTCGTCCATAGCCAATAAAGCTAAATAACACTCCCTCGCTGCTAATTGATCTCCCTGCACCTGCCCTATTCCATGTTCTGTAGGGAATTTGACTGAGAGATGGTAGGTAGATGTTACTGCCTTCCAGCTGTTTAAAGTTGGCCTTCCAACGATGGCGTTATAGGAAGACGAGCAATCCACCACGAGGAAATTCACTTCTTTGGACAGTTGTTGTGGGTATGCTCCCACTACCACTGGCAGAGTAATGGTGCCCACAGGTTGTACCTTCATTCCTCCAAATCCTACCAATGGTGAGCATACTGGACGAAGCCGTTCCCGTCCCAGCTTCATTTGTTGGAAGGCAGGGTAATACAATATATCAGCCGAACTCCCATTATCCACCAACACCCTTCTGGTGGTGTACCCCGCGATGAGCAAAGTTATGACGATTGCATCGTCATGCGGGTGATGGATTCTTCCAGCTTCTTCGTCCGTGAACGAAATGGTTGGCTCGTCTACTGGGCTCGTCCTTCCGGGTCGTCCAGAAAGCTGGACGTTCTGCACCGCCTTCAGGTACGCCTTTTTTGACTTGGAAGAGTTTCCCGCTGAGGTTCCCCCTACGATAACTCTTATTTCTCCAAGTGGGGGTCGTGGTAACTCGTCCATCTTTCCCTTCATCTTCTCATCTTTGTGGTCTCTTCCAACGAAATGTCTCAACTTTCCTTGCCTGATTAGATTCTCTATCTGCTGTTTCAAGTCATAACACTCGTCCGTGTCGTGCCCATGGTCCCTATGGAAGCGACAATATTTGCTCTTGTTGCGTTTGTTGGGGTCTCCCTTCATCTTGTCCGGCCACTTCAAGGAAGGATCATCCTTGATCTGCATAAGTACCTGATCAAGTGGGGTATTTAGGGGTGTGTACTGCTGATGCCGTCCTGAAGACGAAACTGTCTTCTTGCTATCTCGCTCCTTCCTCTCTTCCATTCGACCCTTCTTTGGACGAGGACCCTGTTCGGGGTGACGCATGGGGTTTGCATCTGTTTTCTCAGCTCTTTTCCTTTTCTTGGCTATAATAGCGTCTTCTGCATTCATAAAGTTTTGTGCTAAATGGACGAGTTCAGCCATTGTCTGTGGCTCTTGCTCATAAAGCTTGTGGATGAATAAGTCCGAATGAACCCCGTTGTGAAAGGCTGCCAATAGTAGCTTATCATCCATCTCGTCTACAGTCAAGGCTTCTTTGTTAAAGCGAGTGATGAAGGACCGCAAGCTTTCATTTTCTCCTTGTTCTATAGTTAATAGGCTGGACGAGGAACGTTTGTGTCTTTGCCCCCCAATGAAATTATTAAGAAACAACTTGCTTAATTCTTCAAAAGAACTTACCGTATTCGGGGGTATCTTACTGAACCACACCCGTGCCGGTCCCTTGAGGGTTGTAGGGAAGGCCCTGCACATGATTTCGTCCGGGACTCCTTGGAGATGCATCGTGGTCTTGAAGGTCGCGATGTGATCGCACGGATCGCGCGTCCCGTCGTATGAATCCAAGGAAGGCATTTTGAATTTGGTGGGCAGAGGGTGACTGTTAATGGAAGTCACAAAAGGAGAGTCCGTACGATGAACCAAGTCATCTACGGGATTCACTCTTCTCATGTTCTCTCTCATTTCGTCCATAGCCTTCTTCATTTGATCCATCTCTTTCTCCAAGTGTGGCACCCTCCGCGAAGCGGTACCTCGAGACTGGTTCTCAGGTTCAGTATTCGCTCTAACTTCTTGATTTTGGGCTTGTCCTTCCACCGGTCTTTCGAAGGGCTGCCTCCTTCTATCAATCTCTCTGGTCAATTCTTGGTTCTGGCGGGTTAACTCCGCCATGGCGACTGCCATAGACTGCATGTGTTGGATGGAAGGCGGCTGCACGATAGGCACTGTATGGCGTTCAAGGTTGGGAACGCTCGACGCAATTCTACTTCCCTGGTGGCCTGGGCTTGTGGCCCTTGATCTTGTCCGGACCATCCAGCCTTTTGTCAAAGGAAGGAAAAACACAAGTTTCAAAGTCAGTCTTTTTCCCACAGACGGCGCCAACTGATGATGTAGAGAATCAGTAGGCTGAATGCTCCGGCTTCGGTGGCGATCAGTGTTTGCAATGACCTGTAAGGAAGAAGACAATCAAAGGGTGACCGGGGGTGACCGGCCAAAACTCCTCCGATGGTGAAGTCAGTTCCTTAGAAAATAATGTTCGGACTTGGAGGGAAGCGACGTTCTTAAAAACTTACCTTCATCTGGAGTAGGCCGGTCTTTATATAGTGGACCTTAGAGCGGTTATTTTCTTTGTAACTGCTCCAAGGTTTGTGGACATCGACATAACTTCTCCAACGGCTATGGAAGTTATTAACCGTTGAAGGGAGTTGAGCATTTAAGGTAATTGCGGCGACATCTACGGGTCTGATTCTTTCTCCATAACTCTGCGATTGGGCATGTAGATAGAAGTCGTACCCCGAAAATTTCTAAGGGTCATATGGTCGTCCGTACATTTCGTCTATGTAAGTGCTTTGTCTATGGACGACTCCTTCCTTCACGGAAGGTGGACTTGAATTTTCTCAAATGGTTTATGGACGACCCCTATGGACGATAAGGAGATGGTCACATTTCGCTGTTCCCATCAACAGCAATAATTTCATATGGAAGGGATGAGGTTGACAGAAATGAAGCTAAATTGTAAGAATTTCAATTAATTGAAAAACTATAAATTGAATCTGAATGGGAGACAGAGATGGTATTTGCACAGTTTTGTGTTTTAATAAAAATCTTATACCCTTTTTTTAACCAAATTCTACCATAATATTGTAATCAAATAAAAACAAACGTATACTTATACAAACAAAATATATTTGAAGTAGAGTTTGAAAAGTGTGGTCTTATTTTGTAGGCACTATTTTACGTGGGAATTAAAAGTTTTTTTTTTTCAGACTCTAAATTAATCACGTTAAAAGAACAAAGTTTTTTTTTTTTTTCCTAAACTCTTAGTCAATGTTCAACTAATTTTTTTAAAAAAAATAGCAATTTGATTTTAAAAAAGTAATTTGAGTTCAAATAGAACTCATTTTTGAATTTGGAACAAAACAACAGGAATGTAAGAAAACGTGAGACTGGTTTTTTTTTTTTTAAAATACAATGTAAAAAACTTGTGGTTAGTGGAAAAATAGACAAAGAAAAAATTACACAAAAATATATATCATTCCCACTCTTTAAAAAAAGACTCATCAATTAGAAAAATATTAAACACTCAACAAACTAACCAAATAAAGAAAAGAAAAGATTAAAAAATAAAATAAAATAAAATAAAAGATAAGATAAGATAAGATAAGATAATGATATTGAAAGGATTATTATAACAAAGTAAGGAAACCAAATATAAACTAAATTCTACCATAATATTGTAATAAAATAAAAACAAACTTATATCTATACAAACAAAATATATTTCAAATAGAGTTTGAAAAACTATGGTCTTATTTTGTAGGCATTATTTTACGTGGGAGTTAAAAGAATTTTTTTTTTTTTCAGAATCTAAATCACGTTAAAAATATATATATATATATATATTTTTTTTTTTTCTAAACCCTAAGTCAGTGTTCAACTAAAATTTTTTATAAAAACAAATATCAATTTGAGTTTAAAAAAGTAATTTGAGTTTAAATAGAACTCATATTTGAATTTTGAACAAAACAACAGGAATGTAAGAAAACATGAGAGTGGTTTTTTTTTTTAAATAAAATACAATGTAAAAAATGTGTGGTTAATAGATGTGGTGTATAGAAATTTAAAAAAGTAATTGTGCCACGTGTCATACCCATAGCCTAAAGGGCCATTATCGTGCCGAGAAGGCCACACTCTCGGACAGTAAGGTCACGTCAGTGGCACGTTACTAGAGAAGATCATACTGTAGAGATGAGTTTTGGGGAAGGGGTTAACCCTGACATTACTAAAGGGATGGTGGCTGTCACCACATTTAATACATCTCACCAAACCTCCTGGTTGCATTTATGTGGAGAAGACCCTCTGAACAGTGCTACCTTGACTACCGTAACTCACAAGGGGTTTAAGAAGGTGTCTGATGGAACAGGCACTCAAGTAGTGGCCTGGACAATCAACAAATGGAGGGTCAAGATCATTTAAAGGGAGTAAAATAATGCAAAAAACCTTCCAGAGAGAGGGGATCAAAAAATCTGTAAAGAAAACATTGTAACAAGAAGAACTGAAATTACCCCAATTTAAAAGGAATAAACATAAGGACCACTCTCCTTGAATTTTGCCGAGGAAGGTTTTCTTTGCATAGAACTTGTTTTTGTTTACTTTCTTAGGTTCATTGTGCATGTCGTTGGATCCATTAAAGCATAACTTTTAAGCCCACTCTCTACAAATTCATTGTATTAGGCTCTTTGGGCCTTAATCCATTCATCTTTTGGGCTCGGGAAACTAAACCCTTCCCTTACAGTAGAAAAATAGATAAAAATATATATCATTTCCACTCTTTAAAAAAGAATTAATTGGAGAAAATATGAAACACTCATCAAACTTAGGAATGACAATTTTGCCCCGCCCTTCCCCGCTTTGCCCGGTGTAGGTTTTCCCCACCCCGCAAAGGTGGTGGAGCAAGAATGGGGTGAGATTTTAGCCCCGCACTACGGGGCAGGGCGAGGATGGTTTTAGACTTTTAAGACCCACCCCGTCCCCCCCCCCCCCCATCCCCGCCCCACATTGATAAATGGTTAAATTGTAATTTTTTCATATCTTAAAAAAACCCTACTATTTAAACAAACCTATCATCAACTTAATTTATTTTACCCAAAATGGCTCTCTGCCTCTTTTTTCTCTCTAGTAAGGTTGAAAATAAGGTACCAATTTTAATATTTTCTTTTATCTTTATTATAAACAAATTTATATATTATTGAATCATTGATTTTGTACTATGAGATTTTTGTTTTTTGTTATAATATTGTCTTGTTAAACACTTTGATAATATTATTCAGATTTTTCTAAAAATTAGTTTGATTTGATGGGATAAATTTATTTGTAATTTCAAGTATATTTTTATTGATGAAACAGGTTTTATTAAAAAGAAATTGTAATAGTTGTGGGCAAATTAACAAGAAGTGGAGTTTTATGGGATGGGGTGGGGCCCTAAGAGGCGGGGATAGGGCAAGAAAATTTTCCCCTTCACGTGGGCGGGCCGAGGTGGGAATGTGGCAAGACAAACCCATGCTGGGCGGAGGCGAAGACCACATCCTTTAGCCCCGCCCTTCCCTATTACCATCCTTTAAAATTGACCAAATAAAAGAAAAGAAGAGATTAAAAAAGATAAAATGAGATAAGATAAGAGAATGTTATGAAAAGGATAATGATAATAAAATAAGGAAACCAAATATAAACCAAATTCTACCATAATATTGTAATCAAATAAAAACAAATGTATACCTATACAAACAAAATATTTTTGAATCATTTTAAGGAAGCAAAGAGGCTGCTGAACGTGATGGTTAAAAGAGATGCAGCCCCGGAAATTGCGAGTTTCACTATGCCATTTGATATTTGAAGCAGATGGGGGCTTTTTTGTGGAAGGGAAAGGGCTGTTTTAGAGGATGGAGCAATGGGCATGTGTTCTAATATTCAGCACTTTGATAGTTGGGAAAAGAAGGGAATTGTCAAGAGAACCCAACATGCATAAGGCATCTAAATAGAGGTCATCAAAGAAACTTACATTTTTGCCGTTAACTACACTTTAAGTCCAAAGACCAAACAGTTTGTTGGAGTTGGAGGACAGAGCACACAAAAATCTTAAAGATCCACACCCTAATGCACGTTACTTGAAGTTTAGATACAAAAATCTTGAAGATAGACACCCTAATGCATGTTCCTTGAAGAAATATGTGAAAGAAATTAAAGGTAAGGTTGAAATAGAAGGGCTATTTTACACAAATATTTGATTCGTTTTTAAAATATAAGAAGTTGTTCATGAATTAGAAAACCAAAATAGAAAAAGACCAATGTACATTGACATACACATACCGTTGAGCAGGATCAAATTTAAGCAAAACAAATAGAAAAAATGATGACAACGGTGAAAAGAAGATTAACACAGAATTGAGAGAATTGGAGAACTGAAGAAGAAGCAATTTGAGTTTGAAAACCAATGTGGGTGTATTGGGAGTGTGGTCCTATTTTATAGATAATGTTTTATGTGGGAGTTAAAGAAGCAATTTTACCAAATTTTTCCCCTACTTAAACGTAGGGTGTAGGGATATTTTAAAACCAAAAAAATGTACAATCTAAACAGAAGAAGCCCTTTAAATAGTAGTATAAATAATGATGAATTTGACTGCAAAAAAGAGTCCATGTGGATGTGTGATGTCCTATTTGCAAGCAACAAAGATGAGACAATCATTCATGCCCTGTGGTCTTGCCCAACTGAAAATGGAGGTATATGCAGACACTTGGAATAAGAAAATTTCAGAAATTAGATCGTCGCTAGTGCAGCTTCAGTTAGTTTGTTCAACTTCTATTGCTTCAGTTGGATGGAGTTTTGATTGTATTTCTCATCTTAATCATGTAATGTAAAGTACATATGATACACATATGTATTGTATAATTCATAAGTATGGCCGATACATATATTTATATCATATCAAATTTTTCATTCAATACGATATGTATGGTATGATATGTATCGTGTATCATAATCGTTGTTGTAAAATAGCGGAAACTCAAATTATCAAGATTGATTGTAAAAATATTTTAGGCCTAAGAAAGATCTCCAAACAAACAATAAGAATGAAGAAAATTAATCCAAATGAAAAATAGACATAAAAATACAAAGAATTACGTAGTTTGGCAATAGCCTATATCAACGAGCGACAACAAACAAATTTCATTATATCAAATTTAAAATAATACAAATTGGTATAGAAGCATTCTCACAAACCCTAATCCCAAATACACCTAAATAACTCTCTCTCCAAATACAAAACCAAAGAACTAAAGGTTCACAAATACCAAATACGAATTGTGCACAAACCAAAGAGAAAGTCACAAATTAAATCCAAAAGTTGCAACACACCAAGAAAGAGCAAATCTCCAAACCGCAGAACCAAAACCAAGCTGTAAGAAAACCTCTCTCACTATTCTAAATTGCAACCCACAAATATCAAATAACCAAACCAAGAGAAAGCCTTTTTTTCTTACACACTTTCAATTTTGCCGCAATAGCACTATGCTTATATAGTAGACTTGAGTAGGCTAGCATATCCAAAACCAAGGACTAGACTTCTTTTCTACACACAAAGACTTGAGTAGGCTAGCATATCTAAAACCAAGAAGGATTAGACTTCTTTTCCACGCACAAAGGAGAATCACTCATATTCCAAATAGAACTCAAAATCAAGTGGTAGACAAGACTTCTAATAGACGTTGATAGCTTCAAACAACAGTAACCTAAAAGAAATAAAATTCTTTTCTTATCCAAATCCAACAAGGAGTCGAACTCCTAATTCAAGCCATATTCTACGATGGATCTTTTAACTTCTAAATTCTAATGCACCTTAATTTCATTAACAATATATATATATATATAGGTGCTTAATTATTTTAAACACAAAATCCAATTTCGTTCCGAGCATCCTTGGTTTTTCCAAACTTGTATCAGATTGTGCACTAGAAGCATCAACTTTTCTCTTTCTCCCCTGTAAAGAAAAAAAGATTATTTAGGGCCTGTTTGGTTATATTGTTTAAATAACAGTTTTCGTTGTTTAAACAACACAACAAATATTTTCACAACACTTTTTCACCCATATATTAACAATATTACCAAATGGCCTTTAAATATTTAACAATCTGAGTATAATAATTGTCCATTTTTAATTAGGAAGAGGGAGACATTAATTAAAAAGAAAAAAACAAAATACATTATTAGTTCATAAAGTTTACCAACTAAATGTTTTTGGTCCTTAAAATTTAAAGTGAGCACTTAAACAATGAGCATTTTTGGCTCTTAAAATTTCAAGTGAACGTCTTTGGAGTTTAAAATTTAAATATTATTAGTTCTTTTGTCAACATTTTTTAGTTTCTTCATTTATGAGTCTAACGAAACAATAGCGCTTATATATATATATATATATTTTTTTTTTTTTTCTTAATTTAAAAACCATCGATAGCATTCATTTGAAATTTTAGGAACATAAATTATTATTATTATTATTTAATTTTAGTGACCAGTAGAGTTCACTTTTGGAGGGGGGGGGGGGGGGAATTACACTTTGTCCACCTATGGTTTACCTGAAAAACGCTTTGCCTACCTGTTGTTTAAAAATTGGCACTTTACTCACTTGAGGTTAGCTCTGTTTGTCTCCCGTTACCTACATCTATTAAAAACAGGGATGAATTTGTATTTTTGTTACCTTTTTATGTTTTTTTCCTCTCAAAACATAAAAAACTAAAGAATCAAGGGAAAAAAAATGATTAGAAAGCTAGGTTTTGTAAAAATTAAAACTTAATTTTGGCATACCTTGGTGTCTTATCCTTGTCATTTGAAGCCACCTTATGGCATTGATAATTGCACTGCTCTACTATAATCTCTCTCTCTCTCTCTCTCTCTCTCTCTCTCTCTCTCTCTCTCTCTCTCTCTCTCTCATACATCAATTGATACTCTTTTTAAAGTTTCAATTCTGCATAATGTCACTTTTCAATTCTGCATAACGTCACTTTATTATGCTTTTTGTTTGATCTTTAACTGGGGGTTCAAATGAACACCTACGATGCATTTGTCACAAGAAAATTCTGCCTTTTACCCTTCATACAAGCCCACAACCATTGTCTTTCTTGTTGACAAATTGTAGAACTCGGTCATTCATACCAAATAATCGAAACAAAAGAGAGGGCAAAGAATAGAAAGGCAAATAGAAGAGGAAGTGGAAAAATGAAAATATGTCAAGACATAGTAACTGCTAGGTAGAGCAGCCTGTCACTCGTACTGGAAATACCAGGCTGTCGGGTGCATTAGAAGCTTTTGATGAGTGTAGTTGAAGGAAAATTTTTGCAAGGGGACCAAGGGCAACCCACTGTTGATGACACAGTCATCATAGTCTAGCACTTTTAGATCTTCATACATGAAAAGAAGATATATTTTTACAAAATTTAACTTTTAGAATTTTTTTTTTTTTTGATTTTTTAGTTTTTTATGTTTTGAAAGGAGAGAATATAAAAGGATAACAAAAATATAAATTTATTCTTATTTTTAACAGAGGTGGGTAACGGGAGACAAATGGAGCTAATTTCAAGTGGATAAAGTGTTAATTTTTAAAGGCGTAAATGCACTTTTAGTCCTTACATTTTGGCTTTTTTCCATTTTGGTCCTTATATTTTCATTTCACCAATTTTAGTCCCTAAACCAATTAACGCATGTTGTTTTAGTCCTTTTCGTCAGTCAAAGGACGGAAATAACTGAGGTGACTAACGGAATGATTAAAATATTATTAAAAATTCCCTGTAGCAATCATCAGATAAAAAAAAAATCTACCCTTCTTAAGCTTTTAACAAATTTAAAATTGAAAAAAACAAAATTAAAATCAAAAAATATATCAAGATCTATGTTCATCTTCAACAAGAACACCAAAGAACACAAACCCAAATTTTAAACATAAGACCACATGCCCAGATTTTCTTGCATTTTCTTGCCCTTTCTTGTCAATCAAACACAAACACAACACAAATCGATCTCTAGCAATAACACAAACACAAACCTAGTAGCAAATCTTCTCAGATTTTCTCAAACTACAAAACCCAGATATACAAAATCACAACTCAAACCTAAATTTTCTCCCAGTAAATAAAATTCATAAACCCAGAAACCAAATTCATAAACCCAGAAAATTCAAAATAAAAACACCATAAAAAAAAAAATCATAAATTCCAAAGCTCCCATCCTCAAACCCAAGCAAAATCATTTCTCTTTATTTTTTTCGGTCTTTGTTTGGTTGCCAAGAAAATGAAAGAATAAAAATTTGGACAGCCATCAAAGTCCATTCCATCTAAACCCAACTCCAATCAAATCCAAATCAAAAAATTTATCTAAACCCACTCGATTACATACACATTTGAATATACAAAACACTTACACGATTTACATATACAAAACACGATTTGCAACACAGATCTGTAACTAACCCCATCTCAGATCCACCAGATCCAAACCCAGATCCACCTCCAAAACCAACACTTTTACCCTCAAAATCAACAGCCACAACATGGTTTTTGCTCTTCAAACACCCTCAGCTTTTTGAGTCCCAAACTTATCCCAATGAAGCAAGCGGGTTCCCCTCTAAAACCAATGAAGCTTTACAGAGGGGTCAGGCAGCAACATTGGGGCAAATGGGTTGCTAAGATTCGGCTCCCAAAGAACCGAACTCGGATCTGGCTCGGTACCTTCGACACAGCTGAAGAAGCCGCTTTGGCTTACGACAAAGCAGCTTACAAGCTACGTGGCGACTTTGCCAGGCTCAACTTCCCAAACCTTCGTCACCATGGCTCTTGCGTTAGCTACGATTTCAGTGAGTACGAGCCTCTCCATTCCCAGTTGGACGCTAAGCTCCAAGCCATTTGTGAAAGCTTGGCTAACGCGCCGCCGAAGACAGAGAAGTAGAGTAAGAAGTCGAAGAAAGCCAAAGCCGAAGCTGAGCTGAAGAAGAAGAAGAAACAAGAGGAGGAAGTGGTGGTGGAATCACCATGGTTTTCTTTTTCATCTTCTTCATGCTCGACCAGATCCCCTTCTCCACCTTCTGTTCTTGTTCTTATGTTCTGGGTTGTTCTTATTTTTTTAAAATTTTTTACTCTTATTTTTTCTTTTGTTAAAATTGAGAAATAAATCTTTTAAATTATAAACTGACGTGGCATGAGAGATGAGTGCTATAGTAAATTTTTAATAATATTTTAATCATTCCGTTAGTCACCTCAGTTATTTCCGTCCTTTGACTGACGGAAAGGACTAAAACAACATGCGTTAATTGGTTTAAGGACTAAAAATGGTAAAATAAAAATGTAAGGACTATAATGAAAAAAAGCCAAAATGTAAGGACTAAAAGTGCATTTACGCCATTTTTAAATCATGGATAAGTAAAACGTTTTTCAGGCAAATCACAAGTGGACGAAGTGTAATTTCCCCTCTCCCCTTTTATTTTTATTTTTTTTATAGGAATAGAGTTCACTTGAATTTTGAGAGATTAAAAAAAAAAATCCCACTTAGTAAACTTTTTTTTTTTTTTTTGGGAGAAAACCACTTTAGTAAATTTTAAGTACTAACTGTGTAAATTTCTAGTTTTTATTTTTTAAAGAAATGATAGAAAAAAACAAACGAGGTTCGATTATTGAATAACCAGAGTATGAAACGTGGTAATCCAACCTCATCTGACTTTGGCAAATTTGATGTCAACCGTCGCATAACTCCCATACTTTGTAACCGTCACCCCCCATTAATCCAAAAGAAAAATAACCGAAACCCATAACTCCTAAAGACAAAACCAACTAAGAACATTAACAAGTCCTAGAAAAACAAAAATGGCATCCTCAACAACTTTGCAGAAAAAAATTGAAGAATTCGATTCTGAACTGCACCATCTCTTCTCTCTTCAACCAAAAACCCCATGGCCTCAACCCCTTCTCGACGAAATCCTCCAAAAATTTGAGTTCCTCAAGAACCTCCTCGCAGCCGAGATTGCATCCCATGCATCAAATCCACCCCATTATTTACACCACATGGAACAAAGACTCATTGAACTCAACCACGAGTTTTGGGACAATTTCAAAGCCACATTAGCACTCATGAGCAGTACTGACGACACTAATCTTAATCCCTTACCACGTGCTTACACTGAGTCATTGCTTGGCGATGATAGTGATGATGATGAGGACTCTGCTGATGATTTGTTCACGTCGCGTGTTTATGAAGAAGACCCGGAAAGGTTTCCGCAAAGTTTGGTTGAGGAAAAGGCTCTGGTGGAGTTTTCAGGGCCGGGTTTGACTGAAAAGAAGGAATTTTTGGATTCTTTGGTTGTGGACAAGGTGAAGGATGAGAAGGTTAGGGTTGAGTTTGAAAGAGATGTGAAGGAAGAACAAAGAAGGGTTCGGAGTATTGGTAGCATTTGTTGGGCTATGGCCAGTGGGGTTGTGTTTGGAATGGCTTTGATGGCTTGTGTGATGGGAAGGTTCTGTTGTTGCTTTCATTATATGGAACAAGAAGGTTTTCCTCCCCCTACCTAAAGATGGTATCAATTCTACGTTGCTTCCACTTTTGTGTTATTTTAAAAAGATGATTGTTAGACAGTCTTATCCAATTTCCTATGAATGGTAGGTTTTTTTTTTTTTTTTTTTTTCACTATATAGATTTGTTTTAGACTGGATTTGATATAGATGTGTTGTATGTACTCTATGTTTGTAGCAATAGTTTTTTTTTTTTTTTTTTTTTTTTGGCACTGAAAATTTGGGTTTTTATGAATCAAGCCGGCATGCCAAATTTTTAAATTTTTTTCACATTTGACTGAGTACAATTGGGATTTGGGTGGCTTTTGGAAGAAATTTCACGAGTGTGACATAAAATGGCCATTGATAACGTTTTAATTTATTTAAGAGAGCAATTTGATGAAGTATTGTTTATTTTGTGAGTGATGCTTGATTTTGTGAGTGATGCTTGTGTGTGGTAAATTAAAAGCAATATCTTGCTAGTTACCCTCCATTTCTCTCTTGTACGATTATTTTACTGAAAGCAATGAAGTGTATCTGGGAGTAGAGAAACATACAATTCTTTGCGATTTCACATCTCAATTCTCATATGATATAATTTATAAGATTTGCCTTTCCACTCATTTTTAATTGTTTAGGATATTCTTCAAAAAAATTATCCTCTTATCTTCCTTAGGTGGTGGAGTATTTCAAATTTCCACTGCAGGTAATATTATATTTCCTTCCTATGTAAGCCCCTTAATTCAGAAGAAAATACAAAAAAGACCTGTACAGAAACAAATAAATTCAATTATAGATTGAGTACAAACAATTTCATATTGCTATTTTTTCCATAATATCATCTTCTAATTAATTGTTACTTCTTGGTTTGATTCTTCTCTTGAATGCTCATTCTATCATTGCATGCATAAAATAATTCCTATCGTTTTGGGAATGTCAAAAAAGGAATTGCTATTTGGATTTTACATTTCTTAGTTCCAAATTCCAAGTCACATGTAAATTTTTCTGTGATCTTGTCTTTTAGTATTCAAATTTCAAGTTCAAGCTTTGACAACATATATATTACGGTTTTTCGTTGATGATAGCAGAATTAATCACCTATCAAAAATACTCAAATACATACCAATTCTTTATATATAAAAAATGTATATCCTCATCAAACTTCATCCTAAATGTTATCATTCATCATAAATCCAAAGATAATGATATGAAAGTAGTTGTGTGATTGTGTATGATGATTGAATGATAAGCGGAGTGTGATGATTGAATGATAAGCGGAGAGAGCGCACACAAAGGGTAGTTCGACCTAATGGCCTACGTTTACAATGAAAAAGCTCTTGATGGCTATATATTTACATTAAGCTTGTGTTACAATAAACCTAATATAAAGTTTATATACTACAGAATACTTTTCTAATCCCAAACTGACTATAGACTAACCTGAAGTTAATATGCTTATTTTACAAATACATGAGTCTACACTCAACAATTGGTTTGGACTACTTGGGTCATAATATGTTTAACAATGATCAATACTCCAAACTACACATTACTTTTGTAGTTTCAGGTCGAAATGGCATACTATCTTACGATGTCAAAGTGTAGATTCTAGAGAGGTTGTCGGTTTGAAATGGCCAGACAAACCTCTGGCTAAACATGGAGGGGGTAGTTAAGAATACATAACCACGAATCCAATTTTTATAGCACTTAATTATTGATGATGCCAAAAATCGTCAGTTAGTCATACAGTCCTCACGTGCTTCCAATGATCAACCTGCACAATACAAAAGCTGAAGACCTTAAATGGAGTACCGGTATGGTACCGGCTAAGGACCCTCCGAAGGTTAAGTTAGCGAATGCTCACAACCCTAGAGTGCCAGAGTTGGGGAGAGTTATGCGTACTTCTATTCATGAGGGCTTGGAGGGGTATTTATAGTAGTGTAGAATCGACGTCTGTGGCGTGTCTAAGAAGATAGTTCCTTACTAGAACCACTCCTTCTTGCGTGTTCTTTACGGAGCCTCATCTTTGACCAGAACCACTCTCCATTGCGTGTTCCTTACGGAGCCTCTTCCTTGACTGGAACCACTCTTTATTGCGTGGAGTACAAGGTATCTTCTTGCGTATAGGCAGGTGGGGCAAGTCATGCTAACCCTGTCAACTTCATACCTTCAGCTTTTCTCCCCGCAGCTTTAAGTCATCAACTTCAGATTTACCCCGTCAGCTTTGGGCTGTAGAACCTCAGTAGCTCTAAGTGAAAGAACTAAAGCTGACGGGTTGGTCCATATTGTTTTTTTCACTAACGGATAATCATGCTTCTATTTTATACTTATCAGTTGCCCCCTACTCCATGGTGTCGTCAGCTTAAACTGACGACCTATGGAGTATGACGTTACTATCTCTCCTCTTCCTTGGGGAGATGGAGTCATTTATGACCGCATCGAGCAGTCTCTATTTAATGCATTGCTGCGTGGCGCAACTTAATTGGCTCCGCTTCTGGGCGGGGGCGTCACTTTGTCTTCTGTGCTCATTCTTCTCTATATATATATGTCGCCTTTCCCACATTTTCCCTATTTCATGATTGCTGATTGCCAGAGCGAACTCGTCACTTAAGAAGAAAATTTGCTCGCGTCCCCTTGTTTTAAGTAAGACCGTCACCTTTCCAGAGCTCGTCAGCATGACTTGGTAAGCCACTCATTTCTTTTACTCTCTTTTTTTTTTTTACTCAATTTCAATTCTTATCATGATTGATTTGTGAAAGGATTTCCTAGAGAGGTCGTCGACTAAGGTTCTTAGCATCAATCCGTCGCTTGTAGGTAGTCAAATGTCTAGCGAAGTGACGAGTGAACAGTCGTCAATCTACGATGGAGTGGGCTACGACGAGGTCTTTGGTTCAAGTCATGAGCCTGAGGACCTTTCCTGGTCGTCAGAGAGGGAAACGTCAGCCCGATCTCTTGACGACATTGTCGAGAGTGATGACGAGGAAGATGGAGGGGTAGTTAACGAGGATGAAAGGGAAAGAAATAGTGACGAGGAAAATGAGGATGACGAGGAATCCTTCGAAGGGACCTCAGGAAGTCCCGAGGGCAATCGTCCCTTCATCCTTCCCAAAGATTGGGCCGTCAATAAGTTCCTGCCAAAAATGAGCGACAGGGTCTTTGGGGAGTTACGTGCCCATTACCAGATCCCAGACCATATTCCCATCCGCCTCCCTAAGAAGAATGAGAAATGCTACACAGGAAAGACCGCTGACGTTGGCATGTATGATGCCATGTTCGCAGCGGGACTGAGGCTACCATTGATGGCCGTACACCGTCAGCTGGCTGATTTCATGGGATTGTCCATCAGCTAGATCGCTCTAAACACCTGGAGGATTTTTATAAGTACTAAGGTCCTATGGGGTCGCCTGGACGAGTTCTTTTACTGCTACCGCCCTCAGCACATCGTCTCTTCCAAGGGGACTTATCATTTTGCCCCCAGGGAGAAGGATTTAAGGCTTGCATCCGACATGCCGGATTCCAATAGAAATTGGAAAAGTAGGTTCTTCTTTATTGAAGGACCGGATTGGGTAGGCCATCCTGACGAATGGGTTACTATACCCTATGGTTTTGACAATACCTAGGGAGTCATTAGAGCCTCAAGTTGCGCCCTGTCAGCTTTTATTTGTTTCCTTCTCATCAGCTTATTTTTTGCTTATTTTGTTATGTTCTGACGTTGTCATCCTGTCATTCTTTTGCAGCCAATACTTGTCCACACATAACTGACAAGCAGTGGGATTTTATCCGTCGGGTTTTGGAAATTCCTATTGAAGAGCGGAAGTGCAGGGACTTGATCACCCTCGATGCTCTTCATTTAAATTGTAGGGGCCCGGAGCCATCTCTCGAAGCTCGTAGGTTGGACGAATATTGTCGCCATCGTAAGTGCTTCACTTTCCCATCAGCTTTCTTTTAGCCGTCAATTTTTCTGACATACGTCTTGATTTTGTGGCAGAGATGGAAGCTGCGAAATTGAGAGCGTAGGTAAGGGCAGCCGTCGCCCGTAAAAAGGGGGAAGGAAAAGGGGAGGGGACCTCCTCGTCACTTCCCAAAACCGTCATCAAGAGCGTTGCTAAGAGAAAAACTAACGGGAAGGACGAGCGCCCGTCCAAGAAGCCATTCGTCAGCTTGGTTGAGGGGCTCCCTAAAAAGCCATTGCCCCCAAAACACAGGGTTGGGAAGGGGTTAATGACGGCTCATGGCCCCGTCGTCCAGGAAGCTGAGCACCGCCTCCTTACTCATAAGGAGTACTCTGTGGAGATACTGGAGTCCATCCTCCGAGACAAGGATGCCAACCCTTGTGTCGACCAGTCCCTGGGGGAGTTAGGGGACTTAGGCCTTTTTGACCTTGCCCGGGTATGCCTTCTTCCTTCCTCTCTCTTTATTTATTCTTATGCCAGTAGGCCTACAGATGTCTTATCTTGTAGGCTATAGTCCATATGAAGGCCTTGCAGGTAAAAAAGCCATCCGTCAGCTTGGTTGAAGGGCTCCCTAAAAAGCCATTGCCCCCAAAACATAGGGTTGGGAAGGGGTTGATGACGGCTCATGGCCCCGTCGTCCAGGAAGCTGAGCACCGCCTCCTTACTCATAAGGAGTACGCTGTGGAGATGCTGGAGTCCATCCTCCGAGACAAGGATGCCGACCCTTGTGTCGACCATTCCCTGGGGGAGTTAAGGGACTTAGGCCTTTTTTACCTTGCCCGGGTATGCCTTCTTCCTTCCTCTCTCTTTATTTATTCTCATGCCAGTAGGCTGACAGATGTCTTATCTTGTAGGCTATAGTCCATATGAAGGCCTTGCAGGTAAAAGGAGTTGAAAATGAAGCATTGGTTGCTCGTCAGCAGAGACGTATCAAGAATCTAATTGACGGGCTAAAGCAATACAAGGAAGCCTGCCGCACCCTGAACAGAGAGGTGAAAGACTTGAAGGAATAGCTCAAGGAGGGAGGCCAGCAAATGAAGAAAGAGCAAGAGTCTAGGGTGACAGCGGAGAAAGAGCTAATGGCTCTTTTGGGCCAGGTGGAGACGGCCAAGGCTAACGTTGTGGCTAAGTTCAAGGCATTACAGTCATTTGTTGACTCCTGCGCTGAGTACTATGGTGATGGATTTAAAGACTGCCTTAAACAGGTCAAGTCTATTCATCTCCACCTTGACTTGTCAAAGGTTTCAATGGATGACCCCTTGCCGTCAACACCCGTGGGTGAGACCGCTCTTGGAGAGGACGACGACCTTAGCGATAGTGTTGTCCTCGCCCAACCTGCCGCAGATAAGCCCGTCGCTCCAGCAATCCCGTCAACTAATCCTCCTAGTTTTGAAGGTTTCTCCACCCACGAGGCTCAAGACCTTTCTAAGGGTGACGAGGTTGTACAAGATCCCCCCGTCTCCTGAATTTTTGACTCCTTTTTGTAATTTTGTTTTAATTTTCAGACAAGGCGCCCCTTTGTTTCGCGGGCTTTATTTGTAAAGACAATATTTTTTACTTATGACGCTTTATTTCCGTCATTTGCAATGTATTGTATGTTTTCATTTGTTGAGCTTTGTGGTGTGTTCTAAAGAGCTTAGGGTATCTGTCAGCTCTTTGCTTTGTATACTTAATCTTAGGATAAAGTCGTCGGCTTTTTGCCTTATATTTTTAATCCTTTGGGGATAAAGTCGTCGGCTTTTTGCCTTATATTCTTAATCCTCTTGGGATAAAGTCGTCGACTTTTTGCCTT